>APFE030651442.1:28939-41209 GCA_000404065.3 Pinus taeda
ATTTATAGCATGGGAGCTATTGTTTCCTCACTCTTTCAGGTGATGTGTTTCCCGTATGAAGGCAGAATGGTACAACTTATTGACCAACTTTCATTCCCCAGTTCAAACACGGCTATGAGTCAAACACCATCCCTAAATTGTCTCTTTGAACAAGGAATGTCTCATCAACCTCCAGTTCATCCACCTAATGACCGCAAGTGATTCGGTGAATGTAACGAAACTTAGGGGGCATGCACCCTGGTCTGCTTCAGCAGGCGAACATAGATGAAAAGGTGGATTTCCTCATAGGATATATGATTGGTCTGAAACGCCATTTATGTGTAGGATATGAGATCAGTCTGAAATAGGATCTCCTCGTTGTAGGTTATATGATTGGTCTGAAATGCCATTTCCATATAACATATGGGATCAGTCCGAAATAGGATCTCCTCAAAGGTTATGTAAATGGTCCAAAACACCATTTCCTTGTAGGTTATGTGATTATAAGTTCCGACCCACGCCATTCACCTTTGTCTATTTCGATGGACAAATTTTATCTACTCTGTAGACGAAACAATCTTGCTTTAATCTAAGGAATTCAATATGGTAACCTGGAAACTCTACTTTTCTTTATACCTGGGGGCATGCAAACCTTTTTTATGCAAGTGAAAAGTGAGCAGTGTAACTCTAACCCCATAGTATTTTATTAACTTCAACTGCTTAGGTTAGGAGATTGGTCTGATCCACCATTAACCTTTGTCAGTGGCCCCGACAAAGCAAAGGAAATTTTTTTCTAAATTATCCTACCTAACCTCAGTAGTTCATTAAATCTTAGTTCTGTAGTTGGTCGTTTCTAGCCTACATACAAAAGGCACTGAGCAAAGTTTCACATGGGGAAATCTCATTAAAAAATGAACCTACTAATAAGAGACATCCTTAAAGATGACTCAAATGAGCAATGTTTTCGCAAAGTTCAAGCTCGTTAAAAAAGAAACCTAGCAACGAGCAGTGTTACCACAAGGTTCAAGCTCGTTAAAAAATAAACCCGCCACTAAGCATAGTTTCCAAAGATTTAAGCTCATTAAAAAATGAATCCACCCTCGGTAAATAACCTTTGTGATCACATTGCTATCAACTGTTTGAGCCTTGGTCGTGTTCTTGCCATCACCTCCACTCCTTTAGCCGATCATACACCTCCACTTGATTGTTTACCCTATTGAGGAACAGTTGCGGCGAGTGATTCTACTAGCCACCCTCATTATGTTGCTATGTTTGAGAAGTTGAAAACTTACTTGGAACCAGTTGCTACCCGGATACATCAATCGTTCCTAAAAAATGAGTCTCTTTTAAGATCTTTTTAGACTCATAAAATATGAAAATATTGTCGACTTACTGGCCTCTCCAGCTCGTTAAAGTAAAGGGAAATTCCATCCCTCATCTATATTTTAATCTTTTGGACTTGAGGGATCATTACACAAAAATATCGAGTGCTTGTCTTGTTCGGCTCGCTAAAACTATCGAAAAGTCATCCCTTTCGTATTATTTTATACTTTTTCGGACTTAAGGGATTATACCATGAAAAAGGACTACTATATTTCCCTTTCCGTTTCTTTTCAAACTCTCTAAATATGAAAAGGATCGAGTTGTCATTGTCATTAAACTCATTAAAACAATAGCGACAAACTTGTCCATCTGGGCAAGAGCGAGTTTCACTGTCACTAGACTTGCTAGAATAGAGCAACAAGTTTGCCCGAAGGGAAAATTATATAACAAGCATATGTTATCCTCCTCAAGCTTGAAAAAAATAAAGAGGTACTGGTTAGCAATGATTGGGGAAAAAGGGAAGAAAACTTGAAGAACTTCATTGGTAGTAGGTCGCTCTTGAACATGACACCTTCACTCCATCACCATGATTGAGTCGGGTTGGATTATTCCATTCACCATCACCATTGGTCCTCCATACCATCCATGGGTTTAACACTACCGATCCATCACAGTGTCACCAATATATTCAAGAGAAGTCGCTCGGAGAATTCACCAACCCAGATAACGCCTCATCCACTGCAATACCTTCACGCTCCATTTTTCATGACCACCACCTTGAACCTTGTATCATTAGATCGTTTTCACCTCCAGAAAATCATTTGCTTCATTTCGTGTCATATATGTGGGATTCATTAAGGCCCTCTTACGACGGTCCACTTCTTGTCGACATCAGCTCATTATCCAATAAGTTGACTTAGGAACAACCCTTTTAGTACTTTGAAGCTTGCATGCCTCAATGGCAAGTTTCTCACTTCCAGTGACAGGTTTACATCAATGGTCTTTGACCGAAAGATTTTGCGTGGTGTCGACATCAACTCATACATTCACACCATGTGAATTATATTGTAGTACCTTGAGGATCATTATCATTATCGGTGATTCCTCTCGCACCTGTTAACATCTTACGTCATTGGCTGGTAATTACGCGATGTCTTTCCATGTTCGACTTCAGAACATCTTTTCACATGGATCGACTTGTACTTCGGGCGAAGATTGAACGAGTTTGAAGACCCTGGATCTAGTTTCATCCATCCGGGCTGCGATATATTCAGGAAAATAAAGACATCAAATGTACATCATAGCTGCACAGATAATCATCCAAGCTAAGGGATGATGGTTCTACAAGAATCATCAATCTGCCACACAGATGATTGTCTGTCCTATGTACATGAAAATGAATTTATAAAGCTAAGCATGGGAATGCTCGCCTCAGCTATATCATGAAAATATTATGAAGATAATGTATTGTATTGTATCTTATTACAGGTCACCTTCCAATTCGAAAAACCTCGGATCCTCATGATAAAGCATTTCACCTGACATCAGAAGATTTAAGACCTCATGCTATAGGGGGCAACTATTATAGACATATTTAGGCACTACAACCCCAATCACATGTCAATAAACCAAGGGGTCTCAAACCCCTGAAAGTGTTATTTCAAACCCTAAAGGATTAAGGTCAACTGGTTACATCATTTCCCAGAAGTTCTCCCTGAAAAACTACTCAGAATTGGTCAAAACTGGACCATACAGACTACTCCATGCTAAGGGTGTGATGCATCTCACCTGTTACACACAAGGGGTACGATGCATAATGAAAAGCCCCTTTGTAGGGTGTGATGAGTGAGAGAAAACAAATGGTAGAGGCAGTTTGTTAGGTGGAAACTCAGAGAATCTTCTAGAAACTACTCATATGACACTTGCCTCTCTGAATTCACCTACGGATGAGTAAGAGATCATGAAATCTCCAAGTGGAACCAAGAATTATCAGTAAAATGACACTAATCAAAAACCCAGAAGCTGACTCACCCCCTGCAAATATCTATATATGGATCCCTCATCCTAGAGATCCAGGGGCGGGAATTTTGTAATCTGTAAGGAAGTGCTGTTGGTTTCTCTTTGAGACATTGTATTGTTGGGTGATCTTGCTTTTCATGAGGTGAAGAGGGCTTTCATGCTGGCAGGATGGCACTGGATCAGACAGCTAGGTTGTAATCCTCTCTACTAATTCTATCAATAAAGTTATTTGAGTTTTCCTCCATATACTTGTGTATTCCTGAATCTTGTATTTGTGTATGCATTTGTATGGTTAATGTACTTCTGATTCTATGTTATTTATTGTACCATAGATCTCTATGCTTTGATGGTTTCTTGTTGCTTTTCCTCTACAGGTGTTCTTTGAAGTGGGACAAGTGAAAAAGGAGTGGAAAGATCTATCAAAGGAGAGAGGAAACAAGAAATGAGCCAAGCGAAAGACTAAGGTTGGTGCTCTCTGCTTCTCTCTTATCTATCTCCCATAAAGGAAAACACAAGTTACTTTGAATTGTTTGTTTCTAAGATAGCTACCCATCTTAGTGGGACTAGCAGATTTGAATAGACACTAGTTTTCTTGGAAGCAACTTCCCCGAAAGGCTACACCGTCCAACAGAAGGAGGAGTTAGTGGTGCGCGCAATAAAATTTTCTGTCATTGATGGACATTTGCACAAAATGGGATCTGATGAAGTATTATGATGATATGTATCGGAGTTTGAAAGTGGAAGTATCCTCGCAGACGCTCATGGGGGCACCGTGAGAGGGCATTACATAGGAAGGGCGACCACAGAGAAGATCCTATGCACAGGGTTATGGTGGCCAACACTCCATCAGGATTCAAAAGCTTACTGCAAGGCGTGTGCCATGTGTTAAAGTTCTGGCGGGCCATCGCGGAGAGATAAGCTACCTATGAACCCACAGATGACCTTACAACCTTTTGAGAAATGGGCAATAGATTTTGTGGGACCCATTTAGCCCCAAGGAAAGAAGACGGGAGTGCAGTACATTATCACCACCACTAAGTATTTGACTCAATGGGTAAAAGCAAAGTCTGTGAAGGATTTCATAGGTGTGACCGCTGCGAATTTTCTCTCTGAGTATGCACTGATGCGATTTGGGTGTCTAAAGATTTTGATGAGTGATCGCAGTATGCACTTTCTGAATGAAACGATCAACACAATGATGGAGGAATTTCAGGTATATCACCATAACATCTTGCCTTATCACCCATAAGCTCATGGGATGGTAGAAGCATCCAATAAGGTATTAGAGAACAGGCTGACCAAGGTTTGAAACACTCAACAAAGTGATTGGGACCTGTGCATACTCGCTGTACTATGGGCCTATCGAACAACATGCAAAAATTTGATTGGACAGACACCCTTTAGGCTTGTATATGGTGTTGAAGCAGTGATGCCCATGGAATACATTGTGCCTAGTCTACGCATAGTGGCACTCATGGGTATGACGGATCACAGAGCCATAGAAGAGAGGCTCACGTAGCTTCCTGAGCTTGAGGAAGAAAGGTTTCTGGCTGGATTTCACCAACAGGTCCAAAAGCAACGCGAAAAACCATGGCATGATCAGCACATTAAACTACACACCTTTAAGGTAAATGATCTAATTTTGTTATATGGAAGCAAGTTTGATAAACTTCCCTGTAGCTAGGGCCCTATGTCATTAAGGAAATTATTGAAGGTGGAGAAGTTCAGTTGGTTAAATTGAATGGATATCCCTTCCCAAGAAAGGTGAATGGCAGTCGATTGATGCCATACATCAGTGATTTGGCCAGGTAACTATATGAGTGTAGCATAGTATTAGCACTCCAGGCACCTAAAAGGAGGAGCAAGACTATAAAATACACTTCCAAGATTGGGGAACTGCATGATTGGAGGATTGTATGGAACGTGGAGATGTCACAAGGTTCACAACAACGCGGAGAGAGCTGTGCTACCCAAGCAGAAATCATGCAGGTCAACCACAAAGTGACCTTAAAGTCACTGTTCATGATTTTTTGATGAGAATGTGGCCAAATGGAGTGGGCGGCCGGCCTTTAAGATGAAATTTATGGCAAGATCCTTGGAAATCTACTGCCAATTCAGCATTAATGAACCAAATGTGGGGGGAATGGTCATATTTCAATTCAAAATGGCCTATAAATTACATGTGGCTACCCATCGAAAAAACACTTGGAGTTTTGAGCATTGAGTTGGTGAGCTCTAAGACATGCATGAACTGCACATTTTTTGAAGAATTGCTTGACTACCATCTGTTTGATTGATTTCCACGCAATTTCATTTGATTTTATCCAAGGATCTGAAGCTATGGATGTTGAAGCAGTGATAGCCGAGGGGGTTGTGCCGAAGGTTGTTATGGAGGTAGAGGGAGCTGCTTCGGAGGTTGCAGAGGTACTAGTTAAAGTCCCCAAGTCACCATAGATGCCTATATCGAAGCCTACCCCAACTGAGGAGAGTGAAAAGGATAAGAAGGGAAAGCAAGCTGTGATAACCGTGCATGCGTCGCCTAGAAGAAACCCATAGAAGGAAAAGCCCACTGCACAGGAAAAGATAAAAATTATTAAATTAGAGCCTGAGGAGGAAGAGATTGAGGACATCCCAATGGATGATGAGGATTTGGGGGTAAAAGTGGAGGATGTTGAATTCGAGTGTTCTGACCCTATCACTAAGGTTTCCTAAATACGTCCTTCTACGCAAGGGCAAGACCAATGTTCCAAAGGACATCAATGAAATCAAGGTTGCCCTGCACATACCTCTGTTGCCGGACGAGATTATCTTTGAAGGACTACACTTGGGGCGGGTCTCACTATTGAAATTGGAAGATTGGGACTTATCTGGCACTGAGAAGTTCACTCACTTGGAGATAGAACAACTAATGCACCACGTTGTTCACACAACCACTGGGATGACTACATTACAACCGTGGAAGTGGCTCAGAGGTGTAGACAAGGCAGGTCTGCTCAACCTGCTATGGGTGCTACACTACAATCACACACTCATTACAGTGTTGGTCATCAGGAAACTACTATGATTGGTGCACGATGGGTGTTTGTGGCTGGAGGAGCCGATACCCATCATCGACAAGTTGATTCATAGGATCACATGATTGCCCTATATAGGGGAAAATATGGCCATGATGTTTGTAGAAAAGGTGGCGAGCAGGCCCTTGTGAAGGCCATGAAGGAGAAATCTAAGATCGTGAAGAAGCCGTGAGGCTATGCCATCTTGAGTATTTGCAATCCTGCAGTCAAGGTGGCCGCACAGATTTTGGCAAGAAACGTTATAAGGAAGTGTCATGTAGATGAAGTGGTGGCATCTGTCATCGCTCTAGTGGCCCAATGCACTGAAGGAGTTCCTTGCAAACTATTGTGAGGAACATGAGCTCAGAAAGACCTTCCACTATACGTGGCTCTTGTTGGCCATTGTGCTAGTAGCATGGGAGCTGCCTGAAGACAGTCAATTCCCCTCAGTCACACCATACCTGCCAGAACTAGCGAAGTATGCTTCTTTGTGGGCAACCAAGGATGCTCAACGCATCAAGGATAGCAAGATCTTTTGGATCTTGATGGAAATGAATATATGCATGGCTATCAATCGCAAGCCGCGATTGTCGCCTACTGTGTTTTCTAAACTGCAAAATTACATGGAGTCCAAGGCAGATTATCGACGTGTATTAATCAGCGCATGGAAGGACCCTGAGCAATAGTAGCATGACTTAACTTACTTGGAAACTGATGAAACGATCAATGCAGTTCTAGATTGCTGGTTGGTAGAGTGGCACACTGCTTCAGACTTGGTAGTGGGATCGAGCAAGTCCTCTGCGCAACGCAAAAAGGAGGAGACCAAGCTCAAGATGGTGTGGCTGACTGAGAAGAGGAAGGAGGAGGTTACTCAAGGCCCGGGTAGAGTGTGACACCGCACAACAGGTGAAAAAGCATAAAGGTGGAGAAAATTGTGGCTCTGACAAAGATGCGAGGTCGCTCTCACCTTAAACGAAGGAAGAAATGGATGAGAAAATAGAGCAGCATGGAGTGGACCCGCAAACAGCATCGTACCACATCAAACGTCCAAGAGAAAAAGAAAAAGTGGGGCCACGGAAGAAATCCAAGGCTAGTAAGATGTCACTAGACCCAATCACCCTAACAGAGGGAGATTTGAATGACATTGGAGATAAGGTATGGGATGTCACTGCAGAGGTACTGTAGCAGTTCGAGCATCAACAGAAACAACTATTGGGGGTCTTCCAGACAGGTCTGCATGAGTTTCAGATCCGTGCATCACAGCCTGGTGCGGTATGCACTAGCCTCGCCATTGGTACTTCAGAACCCACCGCGATGCTGCATGCGAAGGACTCCTGAGTGATAGTGTTGTTAGATGGAGCACTGACCACAGAAAACAAAGCTAACAGGCCCAATGGCAGTGCCCTCAAGGGAGTGGGGTTGAACTTGGAAATGCTTCCTGGCGAGGTGCTCCACCTACTGCAGGATGGGGTGATCATAGAGCTAAGGGCTCGAGAATAACGCATTGTGCAGGTGATCAATGAAAAACAGATCAATAATGTGCAGCTAGCCCTACAGCGATACTTTTCCATCACCACCATGACTAAGGTAACTGACTGAAACAAGTGCATAGTTGAGGTCATGGAGGAAGCATGTTGAATGGTCCAAGAGTTGGTCATTCTTGAGGGAGAACTAGTAGAGGTGCGTGTTTGCAAGATTGCTATAGGGGTGCACGACACCCACATAAAATTGGCTAACGTTCAACTAGAGATGAACCTACAAATTTCCGATTTTCAGTTGAAGGCCCAGCCTTCAACTCCACCGGAAGTAAACGAGCAACGTGCAACCACTGCTGCAATGGTGATAGTGGCAATAGACAGTGCAGTAGTAAACTATACATGGTTGTTTGAATAGTCATTTGAGGTCCTGACCAGTCTGCAGGAGGATCCTAATGTACAATAGCTAGAGACAGATGCACGAGAATTGCAACAGTGCTATGACAAGGTGAAAGGAGCAATGTGCACCGTCACTCTCACAAAAGGACTAGTGAAGCTGCGAGAGGCCAAAACATTGAAGGAACAGGTAGGTGTAGCGCAACACAAAGAGGCAATGCTAAAGGCATGCTTGAAGCCTTAGTTGGATGAAGCTTATCCAGTCACGACCTCCATTTTAAGGCAATATTTCTAGTTTGAAAGAGACTCAGCAGAAGCTTTAGGCTGGAAGTTCAAGACAAGCAACAGAGTAGTTGGTTGAAGAAGTAAAGTAGGTGTTGCATAGTGCACCACCAAGGTTGCCGTCATACAGGTCAACCTGGGAGGTATTCGCGCCAAGATCTCTACACTCATGGAGTGACTCGAGGGTCAGTCATCATGTTTTTTTTGGGGGCCTGTTAGTAACGATTTCCCCCAAGAGCAGTTTTGGGGCTAAAAGCCCATGTTTTGGGAGAATTTTGTAATAAAATTGTAAAGTATCCGCATTTTGTGGTCATGAAGCGCGAAGGTTTCAAGATTCATAAAGGGTTGTCCGCCCTTATTTTTTAAAGTGTCAAGTCAACTGTAAATACCTACCCATGGTCCACGGACCATGGGATTGTATAAAAGAGATCTAGGTAAGTAAGCTCTAGACAGTTAGTTAACAATTAAGCTTGGAATTCTTGGTAGAGAAGTCTAAGTGTTTCAGGTCTTAGCATAGGTCGAGGCTCTACAGCTGAGTGTGGAATTCTGCAGCTATGTATGCGGACCCTTGTAGCTGTGTGCGCAGGGTGGATAGAGTCTATATTAACTTGAAGATATCAATAAACAGAAGTATTCTGCAAATTACTATGTATTTAGTATCTCTTAATGCATTTGATTATATTATGTCCTAGGTTTATTTTACAATGTTTAGTTGATGCACGAATGCATAGAATTATATTTGTTAATTTAATGCAAGTAAAGATATCAATTTACATGACATTAATTGTAATTGATTGATAAGATAGTAAAAAAATTGAGATAACTTGGGAAGTTATACAATACATTGTCATAGCTTTGTTGAAAAATGTGCAACAAGAAATGTTAAATTCAGAATGTGCTAAAAATAGGACTCCTAAAAATAGCATGTCTAAGAATAGCAATTTGGCCAGTTAGGTCATTGGCCACATTGGGTGAGAGGTGAAACTGCTAAAAATATAAAGTTCTAAAAATAGCATTTCTAGGTCCCTTCCTATTTATAGCAGTTCCTAGTCTATCTATAGGAAGTAAAATTAATTTTGGTCTTTACAGCTTTTGGAAATATTACTTAATTAATTTAGTTGAGTTAATTAGTTAAGGAAATTTGAATTTTAAGTCTTTGTGAGCATGCACATGATTTGTCCCACTGATTGAGGGAATAAGTATGAGTTCTATAATGAGAGAATCAGTTGACTTAGTTCTAACTAGTCAAGTCCAGTTAGATTATTTTAGCAAGTTGTTAAAATAATAAAATATAGTTTGTTAATCATTGCATGCATGTGACAACTATTATTTTAGATAACTGAGAATTCACTCATCGATAACTGTTGCATGTCAGTTCTATCAGAGACCCAATTGAGATCAGATGTGGGACAACATACTATCAGATGCTTGGATATTTCTAGTAAGTATTCCTTGCATGGAGAAGGATCTATTATAGGAGATTGGAGGACTTGTGGCCTATATATTGAGGCCTAGGTAGTCCATGATTTTCATCTTCTGATTGAAGATCATCAGGATCTTCTGATTACAGAGAGAGCATGATAGCTATTGAGTTGATTATTTTTGCATGTTGTTGAGGACCTACACTTGATTAATAATACATGGTTGGGGTTTTATGCTGGTGCTTTCCCTTGGATATATCTTGTGTTATGTGTGATTATTTCTCTTGATCAGTTATGCATGTTTCTACTTAATGTTGCTCATGAATTCGATTATGCTTTCGCTTAATGTTTTGTAGAAGTAGAACAAGTATTATGCTTTAGGACATTGCATATATCGGTTTGTTTTACAGGTGAAATTTCTACATGGTATCAGAGGACAGGTGATCAAGGAGAGAGCAATATACTGAGAGGAGATTTCAAAGTTTTGAGTATTGGGCCAAGAGTTTGCAGAGCATATCTGAAAATTTCTCTACAATTTTTTTCAGAAATAAATAGCAAATTTGGATTCCTTGTGGAAAAATACCCAAAATCAAAAAACAAATTGGCTAAATCGGAGTTCGGATGAGGGAGATATCGTTGATTTAAAATTAGCTCTTTTTCTAGAAAATTTCATGATGGCGAGAAAGTGGAAATAGATTGGTGTGCTAGCCAGTAACCTGTATGCACTTGAGGTACAAGATGCATGCAAAGCCTTGAGGAGCAAGGCAAAGGTTAGATACTTGGTGGTTGAGAGGGAGAGTAAATTACCTCTCAACATGCAGCGCGAGAAGAAGTCTCAGACAATTATGGAGGAGCCACAATCGGTGAAGCAACTTTAGGAGGTTGTGGAGCAGCCACAGTTGGGGAAGTCGAGAGGAGACAGAGTGGAGGCATCCAATCATCTAGAGACCTCCAGTAGGGGGAAACTTCAAGCCAGGTGGGCTGAGGGATCACATATATGCATTCCTCCAGGTAGGAGGTGGGGTGATGTAAAGTGATTGTCCCAAGGAGGAGGGGCAGGATCCTTGAGGTACCCAACCTCTCGGATGAGACCTTGCTATGGAAGCCTCGATGTAGAGTAATAGGAACTGACTAATTTGGTAGAGACAGATGCAGATGGAGAGGCAGAGAGAGCGAAAGTGCAGGGAATCCCAGGACAGTGCATAGTTAGCAAGCTACAGCAATACGAGAAGCACAAGTGTTTTACACCATGCTAGGTGGCACAGAGAGGTGTGTAATGGTGCGAGATGCATGGAGATGTTGTAGTAGCATAGATGTCAGAGAGGGAGCACTTGTCAGCAACAGGTAGAGGTTCAACATGAGAGTATGTTCCTAGCCCAACATAGTGGTCAGTTGGGAGTTTTTTTGTTCCAAGTGTTGTTGGAGCAAGTGGACTGGGTAGATGTGTTGCATGCAGAACATTCCAGAGTTACAGGATCAAGTTCAAGAGGAAGCCTTTCTTGTTGAGAGGGATTGTTGAAAAATGTGCAACAAGCAATGTTAAATTTAGAATTTGCTAAAAATAGGACTCCTAAAAATAGCAATTTGGCTAGTGAGGTCATTGGCCACGTTGGGTGAGAGGTGAAATTGCTAAAAATAGAAAGTTCTAAAAATAGCATTTCTGGGTCCCTTCCTATTTATAGCAGTCCCTAGTCTATCTATAGGAAGTAAAATTAATTTTGTTCTTTACAACAATTGGAAATATTAATTAATTAATTCAGTTGAGTTAATTAGTTAAGGAAATTCGAATTTGAAGTCTTTGTGTGCATGCACATGAATTTTCCCACTGATTGAGGAATTTATCAGATCTTAATTTCCTCCACTGATTGAGGGAATAAGTATGAGTTCTATAATGAGAGAATCAGTTGACTTAGTTCTAACTAGTCAAGTCCAGTTAGATTATTTTAACAAATTGTTAAAATAATAAAATATAGTTTGTTAATGCTTGTATGCATGTGACAACTATTATTTTAGATAACTGAGAATTCACTCATGGATAACTGTTGCATGTCAGTTCTGTCAGAGACCTAGTTGAGATCATATGTGGGATAGTGTACTATCAGGTGCTTGACTATTTCTAGTAAGTAGTTTTTGCATGGTTGAGGAACTAGTGTCCTCAAGGATTGCATAGTTGGACCATTGGTCATTTTGGTATGTTTGGAATTAATAGCATATAATTTTGCTATTATTTCCTAAGAAAAATAAGTAAGGACCATAGGTAAAGCCTATATAAACAGGGCTTGGTTGGTTCATGAGACATATCTTCATATCTTCATAGTTCAT
>APFE030651442.1:41219-116904 GCA_000404065.3 Pinus taeda
TTCCTTGCATGGAGAAGGATCTATTATAGGAGATTGGAGGACTTGTGGCCTATATATTGAGGCCTAGGTAGTCCATGATTTTCATCTTCTGATTGAAGATCATCAGGATCTTCTGATTACAGAGAGAGCATGATAGCTATTGAGTTGATTATTTTTGCATGTTGTTGAGGACCTACACTTGATTAATAATACATGGTTGGGGTTTTATGCTGGTGCTTTCCCTTGGATATATCTTGTGTTATGTGTGATTATTTCTCTTGATCAGTTATGCATGTTTCTACTTAATGTTGCTCATGAATTCGATTATGCTTTCGCTTAATGTTTTGTAGAAGTAGAACAAGTATTATGCTTTAGGACATTGCATATATCGGTTTGTTTTACAGGTGAAATTTCTACATGGTATCAGAGGACAGGTGATCAAGGAGAGAGCAATATACTGAGAGGAGATTTCAAAGTTTTGAGTATTGGGCCAAGAGTTTGCAGAGCATATCTGAAAATTTCTCTACAATTTTTTTCAGAAATAAATAGCAAATTTGGATTCCTTGTGGAAAAATACCCAAAATCAAAAAACAAATTGGCTAAATCGGAGTTCGGATGAGGGAGATATCGTTGATTTAAAATTAGCTCTTTTTCTAGAAAATTTCATGATGGCGAGAAAGTGGAAATAGATTGGTGTGCTAGCCAGTAACCTGTATGCACTTGAGGTACAAGATGCATGCAAAGCCTTGAGGAGCAAGGCAAAGGTTAGATACTTGGTGGTTGAGAGGGAGAGTAAATTACCTCTCAACATGCAGCGCGAGAAGAAGTCTCAGACAATTATGGAGGAGCCACAATCGGTGAAGCAACTTTAGGAGGTTGTGGAGCAGCCACAGTTGGGGAAGTCGAGAGGAGACAGAGTGGAGGCATCCAATCATCTAGAGACCTCCAGTAGGGGGAAACTTCAAGCCAGGTGGGCTGAGGGATCACATATATGCATTCCTCCAGGTAGGAGGTGGGGTGATGTAAAGTGATTGTCCCAAGGAGGAGGGGCAGGATCCTTGAGGTACCCAACCTCTCGGATGAGACCTTGCTATGGAAGCCTCGATGTAGAGTAATAGGAACTGACTAATTTGGTAGAGACAGATGCAGATGGAGAGGCAGAGAGAGCGAAAGTGCAGGGAATCCCAGGACAGTGCATAGTTAGCAAGCTACAGCAATACGAGAAGCACAAGTGTTTTACACCATGCTAGGTGGCACAGAGAGGTGTGTAATGGTGCGAGATGCATGGAGATGTTGTAGTAGCATAGATGTCAGAGAGGGAGCACTTGTCAGCAACAGGTAGAGGTTCAACATGAGAGTATGTTCCTAGCCCAACATAGTGGTCAGTTGGGAGTTTTTTTGTTCCAAGTGTTGTTGGAGCAAGTGGACTGGGTAGATGTGTTGCATGCAGAACATTCCAGAGTTACAGGATCAAGTTCAAGAGGAAGCCTTTCTTGTTGAGAGGGATTGTTGAAAAATGTGCAACAAGCAATGTTAAATTTAGAATTTGCTAAAAATAGGACTCCTAAAAATAGCAATTTGGCTAGTGAGGTCATTGGCCACGTTGGGTGAGAGGTGAAATTGCTAAAAATAGAAAGTTCTAAAAATAGCATTTCTGGGTCCCTTCCTATTTATAGCAGTCCCTAGTCTATCTATAGGAAGTAAAATTAATTTTGTTCTTTACAACAATTGGAAATATTAATTAATTAATTCAGTTGAGTTAATTAGTTAAGAAAATTCGAATTTGAAGTCTTTGTGAGCATGCACATGAGTTGTCCCACTGATTGAGGAATTTATCCTTAATTTCCTCCACTGATTGAGGTAATAAGTATGAGTTCTGTAATGAGAGAATCAATAGACTTAGTTCTAACTAGTCAAGTCCAGTTAGATTATTTTAACAAGTTGTTAAAATAATAAAATATTGTTTGTTAATGCTTGCATGCATGTGACAACTATTATTTTAGATAACTGAGGATTCACTCGTGGATAACTATTGCATGTCAGTTCTATCAGAGACCTAGTTGAGATTAGATGTGGGACAGTGTACTATCAGATGCTTGATTATTTCTAGTAGGTAGTTTTTGCATGGTAGAGGAACTAGTGTCCTCAAGGATTGCGTAGTTGGACCATTGGTTATTTTGGTATGTTTGGAATCAATAGCATATGCTTTTGCTATTATTTCCTAAGAAAACTATATAAGGACCATAGGTAAAGCCTTTATATGTAGGGCTTGGTTGGTTCATGAGATATATCTTCTGATTACAGAGAGAGCATGATAGCTATTGAGCTGATTCTTTTTGTATGTTGTTGAGGATCTCCACTTGATTGATAATACATGGTCGAGGGTTTATGCTGGTGCTTTCCCCTGGATATATCTTGTGTTATGTGTGATTAATTCTCTTGATCAGTTATACATGTTTCTACTTGATGTTGCTCATGAATTCAATTATGCTTCCACTTAATGTTTTGTAGAAGTAGAACAAGTATTATGCTTTAGGACATTACATATATCAGTTTGTTTACAGGTGAAATTTCTACAAGCTACGCGAAAGTACCTGAACCATGGGTTAGGGCTAAATGAAGGTCAATCATACACCTTCATGGACGTATTGAAGGGCATGACAAAGGGTACATCAATCAAGCCTTAAGGCTTAGCGACTTGTGTGAAGACAAGAGCAGGGGGTATAAACTAACATCATGACCATCTCAGGGTGCGGAAACTTGGTTCCAGCATCCCCCCATACTGCTTCGGTTGAGACTTCGGTCCGCGCTCTGCGGGCTAATGCCGAAAGGGCCAGTAGTGTAGGGATTTGTTTTGCTGACTAACGCTAAACCTGTGTCAGGGCCCGCAAAACCAATATTCACCATTGTATCATCGATGACATCCTCTGGCATTTCAAAATCATGTGCATGATAAAAACACACTGGAGTTGAGATTGTAATATAGGTCATGAATGATGTGTAGATATTAAAGAAAGAATTTGAGGGCGTAGCTTGTTTCTAGCACCAGAAATGTTGACGGTGTTGGACCCGCCAACATGTCAAGGGATCTCCCTGGTAAGAATTCCAAAATAGACCTTAGACTATTTGGAGTAGAAGTCCCAATAGTGGGTAATAAAGTAGTGCCTTGACTGCGGTTGCGCAAAGAGGTAAGTATGATAAATTTTTCAGAATCAAGTATGTGATATTACAGAGAGTCAAGTGAGATGCATGGGGGTTCTAACACATAGAGGGGAAAGGAGGTGTGTCTCTTAGAATCCTGTAATAGTACACAACCTGAAAGGAAAACACGAGCGGAATGACATCACAGGATGGAAGCATAATAGTCCACAATCCAAAGTGAGGGGTTAATACAACAACACGTCTTCAACAAGATTCATACAGTTGCATACAAAATAATTCATTCACAAATACATAAGTTAAATAACATACATTGCAAAACTAACCAAAATAGGTGAAATATAATAACAACATATGCATGAAAATGTGTTGGCTCAGTTATATTTTTAAGTGAAAGTTCCATCCATACATACACCATTAAAAACCACTAGCCCTAATAGTGGAACATTACAGTCAACACTGCCTGCTCTTCCAAAGAGATGTACTTGCTCTACGTTGTGGAGAAGCCAAGGCTTGTCATAATACTCTCCAAGCCTTTTCTAAGAAATGCTTAGCCAAAAGCTTTGCTCCCAAAATCCTATACTACAAGTTATGAGGTTCTATGTATAACAAAAGGTGGGGTGACCCTTAACATTCCCCTTTGACTCTTTAACTTCCCTCATGACTCTTCACATTACATAGTGATTGTTCACATTCCACTAATGACACTTGGAATTTCACTAACAATATATTTACAAATAATAATACAATTTTGACATATACCCATGTGGGACAAAATAGGCTTGATTCAGCCTGAGAAGAAAAACACCATCACTCGGAAGCTTGGGGAAAGACCAACTAGGTAACAGCCTCTTAATGGTGTTCGGTGACAAACTAAAACCAAGCTTGGTATTGCACTATTATTTCCCCGTACTGTTTGGTGATGTATTTTTGGAAGCAGACTCTTGCCTCCATATCGTTTGGGTATATGGTTTTGGAACCTCTATCCAACTCATCTTGGAGAATGCATAGCATTGTCTTGAGTGTGGTTGGATAACTAATGTACTTCTGCATGTTTTATGCACTCAACTGCAAGTCATCGCTGGTGGCCTCTTGAATCAACTATTCCATGTACCTGTCAACCTCCAGCACGACTTGGTTGTTCTTCATGGCTTGAGTGAGGGATATGATTGAACAGATCCTGTGTGTCCTCACTATCACATCTAGACTCTTGAAAAACCATGCATAGGAAGCCTCAATGCTAGCAATGAGCAGAGGAAGATTCTCATAATTCTGTATCAACATCTGAATCCATGCATTGTCTAGATTTTCCTATGACTTCATCATCTTATACAAGTAAAGTGGGGCTCTCTTCTATCCCATTTCCCATTCTTATACATGAGTAATAGAAGTGTGTATTTTTTTCAAAGTTTGGACAATATTCATGCACTGCTATCAAAACAATATATATGGACAACCACCTTGTGCATAATGGCAAATATGTCATACAATTTCCACATGGTGGTCTCTAGAGTCGATACTTCAACAAGTATCACTTTTCTCATTTCTGCCAAGTAGATCTAGTGGATTTTTCTATCCTCTACCTAGCCTCTTACAATTCCTTTGCCATCTGATCATTCTCTGCTAACAAGAACTTGACAGTTGAACTTGTGGCTTCTACATAAGGCTTAAAAGAATCGGCAATGGTAGTTGGATGTCTTCTAACATCTAACACAATTACCCTTTCCTCTATGTTTACAGGTGAACGTGATCATCTGGCAGCTTCTTTCTTCATGCCTGTATAATCATTTGTTGTGACTCATCAAATGACAGATTATGCACATCCATCACCAAATCATCATCAAGGAGATCAACCTCTCCTTGCTCACTCGAGACTAGTTTTGATTCTGGAGGTGGTGGAGACTGAGGTGAAACCTTAGATGTTCTTCACATGAGATCAATATCTTGGCCTTGTGGCTCCTATTCAAAATCTATGTCCATTGCTTCAAGAATTTTCTCAATCCGATGAACAAGTTCCTCAACCTAAACCTACTTGGCCTCTTCTTCATTTGTTGGTTGCTCTGACTCCTCAACCTATATAAGCACAGTTTTCTTTGTCATTGCAACTTTCCTTTCCTCTTATTCCTGTTTCTACTTCTCTTTCCTCTCTCTCCTCCTGAGCTCCTGCTCTTCTTTCAACTTCTTCTCCATTTCTTGCAACTTCCTCTTTGCATCCTCCAACCTTTTCTTCTCTTTATTCCTCCATTCTACTCTCATTTCATGTTTTCGCCTCTTTCCCTCTATTTCCAAAGCTACTTTCTCAACAAGAGGATCTTCTTTGAACTTGTAGCTCTTCTCAGCCTCTGGGTTATCATAAATATTCATCTTGCCTTTTTCTTGTGCTGGTTTGTTGCTCACTATTGTTGTTGTTGCTTCATCTTACAAAGCTTCTTTCCATTCTATAGCCATTCTTATTGGTTCATTAAGCTTAGAGGAGTTGTCAAATTACCCATAAGGGTCTTCCTCTAGCCAATGACATGCCCTGTGGATCCATGGATACTACACCTTCGCATATTTATTCTTGCATATGTAGTGATGATCATATGGATTGAAACCCTTGGTTCTACACTCAAACTTCTTCAAGTCCTCAGCCTCACCATCCACATCCTTCAAGCTTTCGATCTCGTACAATCCAATTAGCAAAGGAAGGGTAAGCCATGGTGCCTTCTTCCTCTTGTGCATTCCTACTGATAAACCTGTGGAGATGTGATATGCAAGCTCTTGCATGACCAAATTATTTGCAGAAAACCTTGGTAGAACATGCAAAGGCTTCTCTCCACCAAACATCTTGATGAAGGTTCCACTGAGTGATGCCTACCAATATATAATGTTAAGCAATGAATGCATCGCTTCTTGGGACATGAAAGGTGGATCCTCCTCAAAGATCATTTTAGAAACCAAGGTGGTCAACTGGATAGATAACCTCACGATGACTCCTTGGTAACTACACTAAGAAAGAAACTTGCAATGGATTTTCACAACATCATCTGTTGGTGTCCATGTCAAACCCATGCTAGGAAATGGATATTGGGAAGAGATTGCATCAAGAAAATATGTAGACATATAGAATCTCATTTTCTCATCCTTGGGAAAATTTTGGGCATCATTCACATTCACTTTCAGCTGAAGAGCCAACATGTCTGACCAGTTGAATGGCCTTCCTTAATTTTCCAACTTATTGAACACAACCACCCAATTATGTGGAAATGTCTCTATGCTCACTTTACCGTACAATTGACTTGCAAAGATGATCAAAAGTTGGTAGGCCTTCTTGAGTGACTTAGTCTTGTAGATCTGATTGGGTGTCGACCTGAAATTCCGCAGCTCCTTTACCCAACACTTCATGATGTCTCTAGTGACCACATTGATATTGGGAGTATAGAAGAGTTCATCCATGCGGTTCATTGGCTATGGAAAGTGATACATCTGATGATATTTTTCTAACCTGAAGGTAGCAATATATGTTCCATTGGAACTGCTCAATGTCATCGTCTTAGGATCGGTATGTGATACAATTTAGTGAATGATGTCCACCCATGGGAAGGCAAGGTACTTGCATGCAACCCTATATAAGCCTGATTCTGGATGTTGACATAGACATGTCAATCTTCCAGATATTCCTTGAATCTTCCTACAAATATTTCATTTATTTCCTACCATGTTATCTTCATGTTCTTCTCTATGAAAAATGTGTGTCTGGATAGACTGGCAATCTCATGGACACCTGTGCGACTACATATCCAGTGCTGCTCTCTACAGTATCCTTTGATCCAGCTCTCTTCGAAACCATGTTACTTGTACTACTAAGAAGCTGCTCAACAACTATTGCACTTGGAGACAGGGAGGACACTCATGGCATGCAAATGTCATCTTGAAATTAAAAATAACTTTAAGCACTGATCATGCAAAAAAGTAGGCAGCTGCTTGGCATGATTGAGCAATTGACACTTTTAGAGGTGAGGGATTCTTAACTTGATCTGCGCATTACACAGTCCCATATGCTAGTGAGAGGTGATGATGACTGGAACTGCATAATGCACAGTCCAATGTGGCTTGCTGATGACTAGAACTATGCAATGTGCAATTCAGTCTGGCTTTGATGTTGGTTGGGACTGCGCATTGCGCAATCCTAGTGAGCAGGACTATGGGACTGTCTCCTGGAATTGTGTAGTGTGTAGCTAGAGCTAGTCACTGGAAGCCTTTGCGCAATTCTTGAAGCCAAGGCATAGCCTTGAGATCCATAAATATGAAGTGAATGTCAGGAAGAGATAGATATGGGCTAAGGCAGCCTAGATTTTCCCAAGGGTGATTTGTGAATGAGTAGATCTAAATGTGCATGCGGTGGTGGGTGCATATTTGAGTGAATGGTGATGCATCCAATCAAAACAAATGAAGGAATAAGTCAAAGAGAAGAAAAACAAAGCTTGTGGAGAGATTCGTCGCAACGGTGAGCATTAGTTAAAAGACTGGGTTATGCATGTGATTCTTAGGAAAGACAGTGAAAAACTTAAAAAATAACTTCTACAATCTAAAACAAATATGCCAACATTCATTCAATAAAATGGGTAAAACAACACTCTTATAGGCCAAGGAAACAAAAGTGATAGAAAAAGCTGCAAAAGACAAGAAAAGCAAGAGCTACCTAGAAAAGTTGTGTCAACCGTGTCGAAGGTTCCTAGATGCCTCAGGGATGAAATAGCTCCAAGATCAAATGTGAAAATGAGCTCTAGCAGCGTCCATTAAATATATTTTATCGATTTAGGGTTTATGACACGAAGGCCAAAAATCTATGAAAAAGTGACAAGCGCCAACACTTTCTCAAAATAACTCAAGTGTAACTCCAACTACTAAAAATAGATCCCTATATTTTAGGGAAAGGTTGATATGCATGCATGGATAAATTTCATAGTTTGGAGGGGAACTGGGAAACTTACCAGCACATGCATCAGACAACAGTTGAGGGAATGCTTCTATGCAATTCATGAGTTGAGTGGCTCTAGCTACCTCTCATGCTCTGCATAGTTTCTGAGCTGAAGACAAGCTTCCAGCTGGGTCTACGCAATTTTAGAGCCAAAGCTCACTGTTGCATTGAAATGCACATTTCCTGAGAGCAAGATTGGTTTCCCTCTAGGATTTTATAGATGAGCACAGAAGTGCTAGAACCGAATTGCAACCAAGTCACAAGGTCAGCTTGTGGTTAGACAACATTGCAAGTAAGAAAACACAAGTTGTAAAGCGAAAGGTAAAATTCAAATGAAAGCACAAGTACCTAGGCAGTGCGAGACAATCTCTTGATATTTTAGTAGGGAGGCTCCAAAACAAAGAAAAAGAAAAATTTTGGAGGGTGGTTATAGTTTCTACAACACAAAGGCAATGGCGAAAGATTTGGAAAAGCATGAGACATTTTATTTATGAAAATAGGAGAAAAGGGAGGTGAAATTCCATAGGTTGCATGTGAGGAGAAAAAAGAAGGAAAAATAATGGAAATAAAGAATATAGAGGCCTAAATGATAAAAAGGATTATGAGAATCAGTTTGTAGCTTTTTTTCAGTGTTACATTTTTGTCAGTTTGGTTTTGTAGTTATAATTTTCTACTCTCTCTCTCATACTCTTAGACACAGAGTTTTCATGGAGCACTCTTGGAGGAGTGTGACATAATTGGGATTTGCGGAAAGACGGCAAAGGAAGAGAAGGAAAGTGTAAGAGGGAATTAGGATCAACAACTACAATGGGTTTTCCTTACGGGTACTGAGTTGCATGTATGATTTCCTTGCTAGTTTTTGAATTCATGGAACATGCATGTGGTTTCTTAGTTATGATTTGTCATTGGCATGGAGGATTGCCTAGATTGATGTTAGATTTTCCTAGCCTTTCTATTTCCTAGATAGTCATGGTGTTGTGGGTGTATTTCCTTTTATTTTCTAGTTGGTTCTCATGTTCCTTATGATTGTGGGTTGAGTTATTAGTTCCTGGAAGCCTTGGTTGGAAAAACGTTATGGAAGCCTCATAAAAACTTGAGTTAAGTTACTAGTCATGGAAGCCTTGGTTGGAAAAACACTCTAGAAGTTGTTGTTTTGTTGAGTTACTAGTCCTGATATCCCTGGTTGGAAAAATTCTCTAGAAGCCTGGAAATAGGTGTTGGTTGAGTTACTAGTACTAGAAGCACTGGTTGGAACAAATGCTCTAGATCCATAAACAACTTGGGTAGAGACCATTCTAGTGATGTTTAGTGATGTCTGATCATGAGGTGGAATCACTATCTGAGAGTTGAGGTGGCTTGGCCTTTAGACTCGCTATGTTGGTTTTGTTTGATTTGTTCCATGAGATCCCACATTCATGCTTGGAATATGGCACGAGGGTGGTTGGCTGAAAGAAAGATTTGGTTCAACCAATCTATGGTCGGGTGGGTCATGGAAGTCACATACCTAGTTTCATTTTACTTATGTTAATAATAACTCTTGTCCTCTTGTATTTTATGGGTAAATATACTTGCTCATATGTGGTTTTATGGTTGTTATATATTTGTTATTTTTGTTGAATATATGTTGGTTAAGAGTATGTTTTATGATAGTCATGATGTATGGATCTCATCATGATTTTACTATCCCACAAATGAACAATGAATATATGACGTAATAGATGATAATGAATATATTGTGATAAGGCATAAATGCTTCCTTATGAATCTCAGATAAATATGAGACCCATATGCTCAGATTTGTTGTTATAACAAGTAGATTACATATTTATGATATCTTTGACAAAATTCTTGTCATGGCTAGTAGGGGTCCAGTCAATTCATTGATAAAAAAATTTCATGAGTAATATTATTTCAATGTTATTTATCATTTTTGAAGTTTTGATGAAGTTTTGGGCAGTAGCCTGAGTCCTGGCATTGAAAAAGTGGCACAAAATCTAGGGTCGTTAGTTCATAACTAGATGAAAAAGTCCATAGTCATGGTCGTTCCTTTTTGTGGGAGTGACTGGAAGGCCTCAGTCACATGCATGGCTTGTCATGGGAGCAGATGAGGGTCCATATTAGTGAAATTTCAAGTTGACTTAGGGGTTAGTCACCTGGAAGCGTTGGTTGGCTCCTGAAGGTTTTGTAGCATGTTTGGAAGGTAAAAATGGTTTTTTTTTTCAGTTCCAATTCCTTAACTATACATGGGGAGTGAATCACATAATAATATCCTCTTGTGACATGTTTACCCTAGTGGACCGGTTCACTTGGGTAAATGTGGGAGGAGGGTGTTATAGAGTGGCATCATAGCATGGTTTACCCCTTAGACTAGATGGGTGGTGTGTGTTGGTCATGCGTACGTGTCGATTAGATATGTGTTACTTATTCTTGTGTTCTATGTGCTTGTTATGTATACATAGGATTGGTCATAGTTGCAGTGGTGTCTCCATGTGAAAAGTTGGTGGTGTTGTTGTTGGATGTGGTCATCATGAGTGCATGTTGGTTGTGCATTGGGCACGCATGTTAGAGTTTACATGTTGTTATGAATACACTGAAATGATGATAGTTTTCATTCATGATATCATGGTATGTGGTTGGTATGGCCATGTATTGACGACTAGATAATGGTTGAAATGATGATTAAATGTTGAAATGATTATGCTTATATATGTATTGTGATAATCTGGTTGATATTGTAGACGAGATATCCTCCCCTGAACTACACATAGGTACATTGGTTTTTTTATGATTTGGATTAGTTGAAAAAATATACCATGCAGGAAGGGAATAAGAAATATGACTAGCAATATGGTATACTATAGTTCACAAGATTCTCCCTATAGATTAGATGAGAAACATGGTGAGGGATATTCTCCTGACATAGAAAACACTTTGAGAAGTTTGAAGGAAGAAATAAGTATTTGAAAAGGATATAATGACCAAATCATTCAATCAAAAGAGAGACTTTCTAGGGAATTGGAGAGACAAGCAAATATCAATCTGGTGATTCTTCTGAGCTTGTCAGACTTCGAAAGATAGAGACTACCTAGAATTAGTCATGGACAAGAGGATAAGACAAATGGGGAATATGGTAGTAGGTCACATGGAAAGAATAGTTTGGATAGAGATGAAATGGTGAGAGATGGTAGATTCTTGGATACACCTAATATACGAGACCATGGACATGGGCTTTACACTATTTCTAGTCTAGACAAGTATCATGGTCATCATCATTATCATCCTTATAGGAGGAGTCACATTGGATATTTTCTGGATGAGTTAAAGAAAGTAACACCACCTACATTTTATGGAGAAATGAAGAAGTCATGGGATGCAGAAGCATGGTTGATTGGGATGAACAAGTTCCTTAGATTGTATGATTATGCAACAAACATGAAGGCCAAAATCGCTACATTCGGTCTTAAAGGTAAAGTGGGCATATGGTGGGAATATGTAAAGAATGTCAGAGGTATTCATGAAGAGGAGTTGAATTGGAGAGATTTTTAGAGACTATTCAGGAAGAAGTATCTATCAAAGAGATACTATGATGATAGGGAAAATAGTTTTATGAGTTGGATATGAGGTCTATGACCAAAGAGGAGTAAACTATCATATTCTTGGAGCTATTGAGATATGTGCCTTACCTCAAGGAGGAGAAGGCCAATATCTAAAAATTCATCAGTGGGTTACCAGTAGAATTCAAGGATATGATTGAGTTTGATGAGCCTAGATCATTGGAGGAGGCCATCTGGAAGCTAAATAATTGTTATGAGTAATCAAAGTACATATTTGAGAGTAAGCTAGACTGGAAAGGTAATGCAAATAATAAAGGAAAATGGGACAAGAAGCAAACAAGACGTCAAGATAAAAAGAACAAAAATAATGTGGCACCGCTTTAGAAGTTCAATGCATTTGATAGAGGACAGGGATTTTAGTTCGAGGAGAAGAATGAGGGTGTAAGTTGGAAGCCTTTGCAGTGGTGGAATTGTGGGGGAGAGCTTCATAGGAGATATTATCCACAACATTAGGGTGGTAGATTGCAGATCTACAGTGCTCAGGAGGCACAGATAGTGGGAGATGTTGGACAAAGTATTCATCATATTTATGTAGCATAGGATAACAAGCAAGAAGATCACCAGGAGTCTATTATCGAGATGGACAGTATGCTTGGTGATTAATTTGTTTCTATTTTTATTGACCCTGGATCTAATTATAGTTATTTTTATATCGACCATGTGGATAAATGTGGTTTGAATAAAGAAGTGCATGAAAAATCTTGGTTAGTGCAGTTGGCTACAAGTACAAAGAATATAGTTCATCACTGAGTAAGATCTTGTGCATTTGAGTTGAATGGTATGCCTACATCAACGCATTTGAATGTATTGTCATTTGGATCATACAACATGTTGTTGAGCATGGATTGATTGTATCTTCATAGGACCAAGGTGGATTTTTATGACAATGCTATTAAGTGCTTGGATGACAATGGGAAACAAAGAGTCTTGCAAGGTAAGATAAATGAAATATCAGTTAGAATGGTGACAGATATGCAGACGAAGAATAGTCATAGAAAAGGGTGTGTGTTATTTGTAGTGCATATTTCTAGTGACATAGGTAAGGAAGTTGAGGATGCAGATGTATTGAGCAGGTACCCAGTTCTATAGCAGTTTCTGGATGTGTTTCTAGCAAATATTTTAGAGTTTTTACCTCACAGGGAAGTGTAATTTTCTATTGAGTTGGTTCCAAGAGCAACACCAACATAAAAGGAACCTTACAGGATGAGCACACCAGAGTTGGTGGAGTTGAAATTACAATTGAAGGAGATGCTTGACAAGGAATACATTAGTCCAAGTGTATCACCTTGGGGTGCACTAATGTTGTTTGTGAAGAAGAAGTTTGGTACTCTCAGGTTATGCATTGATTACAAGGAGTTGAATAAGGTGACCATCAAGAACATTTATCCATTTCCAAGGATTGATGTCTTATTTGATCTGTTGAAGGGATATGCAGTGTTCTCGAAGATTTATTTGAGATCAGGATATCATTAGGTACACATTGAGGAAGAGGACATCTACAAGACTACTTTTTGGACTAGGTATGGGCATTATGAGTTTGTTTTAGTTCCATATGGTTTGAATAATGCTCCAACTACTTTTATGTGCTTGGTGAATAGTGTATTGTGTCCTTATCTGGACAAATTTTTTATTGTATTCATTGATGATATATTGGTATATTCTAAGAATGAGGAAGAACATGCCGAAAATTTAGCAGCATTACTTAGCTCAAACGTCTTGTTGGTTGCACTGATTCATTTGTTAAGGACTCTACCTCATTTGTTAAAGAATGGAAAGATATTAGGCTGGACACAAGGGATTTGTTGGTAAGATTTGAAGTTGTTTGCCTTTATACCAAAATCCCTATTCAAGAGGCCATTGATGTCATAAATATGATAACTGACAATGAAACTACCAAATTAGTTGGTCTCTGCCTCACCTATAAGTTCTTCAGTTTCCAAGGTGAGTTTTGTGAACAAACTTATGGGGCGGCGATGGGTTCCCCTCTTTACCCTACAGTTTCTAAATTATTCATGGAAGATTTTGAGACCAAGGCTTTAGCCTCAGCTCAAATTGTCCCTAAAATATGGAAGAGGTTTGTTGATGATACTTGTGTCATCTGGCCCCATGATCGCGAGAAATTAGATTTGTTTCTTAACCATCTTAATTCCCAATCAGACTCCATTAATTTCATGATGGAGGTTGAGGTTAACAAGTGCCTTCCTTTCCTTAACATCCTCCTCTCTAGAATGAATGATGGTTATGTTTCTCACTAGCTTTTTGCAAAAAAACTCACACAGAACAATATCTTCATGTCAGTTCTCATCATTTTCCAGAGCAAAAAAGTGGGGTCCTTAACACTCTTTCAACCTATCCTCTAAGAATTTCTGATGAGAATCACACAGAGAAGGAAAAATCCCATCTTCTTAAAGTTTTTGAAAATAATGGATATAGTATAACTCAAGGCCTCAAGGCTTTTCAAAGAGCCTTTAAAGAATCAAGGGTTAAGACTGCTTGTGATGATACTACCTCTAAGGTTTAGCTTCTGTTTATCCGAAGGACCTCTAACAAGATAGCCCATATTCTTAAAAAGAATAGAGTTTTTGCTTTGTCCATGTACAGATTCTTGCAAGAGATGACTTGGTGGAGTCATTATGCAAGAAGTACAGGTAGTGTCTAATGAATTAAGGAAACTAAAGGAGAATATGAAGAATTACCCAACACATGATCTTGAGTTCGTAGTGAGTGTCCATGAATTGAATATGTTGAGACACTATCTTCTTGGTAGGACGTTTGTATTGATATGCGATCAAAGTGGATTGAGGTATCTATTTTAGCAACCGAACTTGAATGCCATACAAGCTAGATGGTTAGCCATGATCAATGAGTTTGATTTCAAGATCAAGTACATTAAAGCTAAAGAGAACAGGATTGCAGATGCTCTTATCAGGAGAGTATAGGTAAATCACATAGCAGCTATGAGTTCATACAAGACAACTCTACATGATCAAACCTTGCAGGAACAACAATAGGATGATAGGTATAGGTAGCTTATGCATAGGTTACAATAGGGTACAGATGATTAGGATGTGGACTATCATCTCACAACAAATGGTTTGGTCAGATTTAGCGACAAGATATATGTACTGGACAACAGTGAGCTCATGAAGATTATCTTGTGGGAATTTCATGCTAAGCCATATTTAGGTCACCCAAGATATCAGAAGACATTGACAATGGTGAATAAGTTCCATTATTGACCGAATTTGAAGATGGAAGTGGCAACGTTTGTGGCTAGATGCTTGGATTGTCAACAGGTAAAGGAAAAATGTAAAAATCTTGGTGGATTACTACAGTTGATTCTAATTCCACAGTGGAAATGGGAGATCATTTCCATGGACTTCATTACAGGCTTTTCAAGGACATATAGACAACATGACCCTATCATGGTTGTGGTTGACAAGTTGACAAAGGCAGCACACTTCATTCCAATAAACTCTACATTCTTCATTAGAGATGCAGTGAGGTTGCATGGTGTGCCAAAGAATATTATGTTAGTCAGGGATGCCAAGTTCACTTCTATATTCTAGAAGGAGTTATTTGTGTGTTTGGGTACAGAGTTGGACTTCCATACAACTTATCATCAATAGGTAGATGGACAGACAAGGAAGGTCAACTGGATATTGGAGGACATGTTGAGGATATGTGATGCATGAAAAATGGAGGTGGGGAGAGTATCTTCCATTGGTTGAATTTGCTTACAACAATTGGTACCAAGAATATTTGATGATGAGTTCGTTTGAGGCACTACATGGGCAAAGTTGTAATACTCCCATCAGTTGGAGTGATTCAGTGAACAGGGTGTTGATAGGACTGGACATATTGGAAGAGATGGAATAGGAAATGCAGGTAATCATGAAGAATTTGAAGGCAACATGGGACATATAAAAAAGTTATGCAGATCGAAATAGGATGTTTAATGAGTTTTAGGTGGGAGAACAAGTGTACTTATGCATTAAGCCCAAGAGGAGCTCCTTGAGCATTACATCATGTGCCAAGCTAGCACCTCATTTTTTTTTACCTTTCAAGATTCTTAAGAGGATTAGACTAGTAGCCTATCAACCTGCACAACCTTCGATAGTGAAATTCCATGATGTATTCCATGTGTCATTTCTTAAGAAGTATATTAGAGATGTTGATCATGTGATTGACTGGTTTGTATTACAAGTGGATAAAAAAGGAGAAGTTCATCCCAAACCTCAATGGATTTTGTAGATAAATATTCTCATGCTCTAGAACTAAGTAATTGAGTAGGTTAAAGTACAATGGAAGAATTTTGGGCCTGATGAAGCTACATGGGAGATGGCAGATCAGATGTGTGCTATGTATCCTTCTCTATTCGTTGGTTGAGAGAATGTTTTTGACATATGTTTTGGTTTGGTGTTTTGGTATATGTATATAAGTAAATGGATGTAAATATTACATGAATTGTCACTACAAGAAAAAAGGACATTGGTGAGGGGCCAAAAATATCTCCATAAGCTCATTGGTGATGTTCAAAAGAGAATTTGTCACCAAAAACTGAACGTCACCAAAGGTGGCGTCACCTAAAGTATAGGTGTTGTAGTGACATGCAAAGTCTGTCACCAATAATGATTTATAATGGTAGATAGTGACTGTCACCATTTCATATGAGCAATGGTGACAAACCATAGCCTCCGTCACCAAAAACTAAACGTCACCAAAGGTGGCATCACCAAAATTATAGGTGTTATAGTGACATTCAGAGTTCATCACCAATAATGATTTATAATGATGGATAGTGACTGTCACCATTGCATATGAGCAATGGTGACGGACCATAGCCTCGGTCACCAAAAACTAAATGTCACCAAAGGTGGTGCCACCAAAAGTATAGGTGTTATGGTGACATTCAAGGTCCATCATGAATATTCATTATAACGACGAATAGTGATCGTCACCATTTTTTATGAACAACAATGATTTATTGTGATAGATATTTAATGGCGATCACTATTGGTGCATATATATGGTGATGTTCGTTGACTGTCACCAAAATTTGCATTGCTAGAAGTATAGGTGTTGTGGTGACATTCAAGGTCTGTCAGGAATAATAACTATAATGATAGACAATGACCATCATCATTTCATATCAACAACAACAATTTATGGTTACAAACCTTTGAGGGTCATCACTATTAATGTGTATATATGATGGCATTCATTGACCGTCACCATTTCATATTTTTGGTGAGGGTCGAAAAATGTCACCAAAGCTCATTGGTGATGGTCAAATAAACTCCATCACCAAAAATTGATTGTCGCCATTCCATATGGATGTCAGGGCACGATGGAGTTGAACCACCAACCTCCTGCTTGTAAAGCAGGTGCTCTTCCATTGAGCTAGCACCCTTTAAAGAATTATACTTTTAAAAAATAGACCTTGGAACTTCACAAATTGTAAATTATACAACTTTCAATAAATTAAAGTCTTGGCAATATTTTACTAAAAAAGCAAAGAAACATCGAAGCTGCAGGTCCCTACCTAATAGTTATTGAAGTTATGAAAAGTGGGTGGAGGGAAAAATAGTTTTGTATAAGAGAATCAATATTTTCAATTTAATACTCAATTAGAATTGAAACTTTGACAACATTTATAACTTATAAATGACCTATAACTAGCAAATGCACCAAATATTACAAAGGAAATATCATAAGTGAATAGCATATGGAAGAAGAGGAGGCACAAATTTGGAACCCTTGTACATCTTGGTATGCCTTAGCACTTGGCACATATTAGCATGTTTGACATGTCTCTGTACTATCTGGGACATGTTAGCATGCCCTAGCATTCTCTAAGACACCTTGGCAGTCATGACCTCACAACTAGCATTAAATTTTTCCATGACCTAGGAACCTTACATTCACTAGAACACCTTGGCACTCCCTAGTTGTCATGCCCTCAATTATCCTCCATAATGTCCCAGGTTGATGAGGAGATCGATGGAGGTAACCACAAACCAAGCTTTTAGTTTGGTAGTTAGCCTTACCAAACCAGAGAGGGCTCTCTCTATGAAATCATAGCCAAGAGATGACTAGAATGTAAAGGATTTTAGGCTAGATAGCTAGGCTCAGGTGGGTTTTTGGAAAATTTAGGGACTTGGAAATTTGTCCACCAATGTCTTGTCTGGAAGTGACTTTTTCAAGGAGGCAGGGACTTAGAGCTCTGTCTAGGATAAATCACCTAACATGCATGATAGAATCTTCCTAGAATAGAGTACCTCCTACCTAGAAAAGTGTCCCCTACTCAAAATAGAGAACCCTTCTCTACTGTGCAGTTTTCTTAAGAATAAATATGTGCATAAAATAGTACTAAGAGAAGCACCTAAATTAAGAAAAATGAGCATCTAAGTCAAACTATAAAAGTATACTAAATGTGGCTCTATATAAGTTTGGGAAATAGTAGACAAGCATGCTTGCATACAACAACCATAAGATGCCTTAAATCTATGTGATTATTTCATCGTTTCTATACCCTACAACAAAAATGGAATCTATAGCATGTACCCCAAGGCTGTATGCATCTGATGAAGGCATATATTGAAAAGATCTGCTAAGATGAAGTACTATTGAAGGAGAAACACCTTCAAAACAACAGATAAAGTCTATTGTGAATTCAACCCATTTTCATGTAGACCAAGGCTACTACTGGGTACACTTCTCCACTGAATGGAAACTGCAATGTATTGTAGTGCTACTGAAGAAAAAATACCTTTAGTGCAACATGGATAAAAATCTAACAGATATTGTCATTGTGGCCTCAGTTGTAGATGATATCATCAAAGTTTGGCATGGGATCCCTCACAGCATGTTTTGGGGCTTAAAAGACCAAGTTTTGGTCAATTGTATTGTAAAGACCCCACAAAGTGCGGGCGCAGAGCGCGAAGTATACAATCGAGTCATAGGGTTGTCCACCCTAAGCATTGTATTGTAATTTAATGTAAATTTGTGTCAGCCTACCCATGGTCCATGGACCATGGGATTGTATAAATAGAGCAAGGTTCTAACTATAAAGATAGCTTAGAAGAGAATAGATAGAGATTTGAAGGCATGGTTAGAGCATAGAGTGGAATCTAAAGTGTTTTGGGTCATAATAGTAGGAAGAGGCTATGCATCTGAGTGCCCATAGGCCTCGTAGAGTTCGCAGATAAGTGTGTGGACCCCTCCAACTGAGTGCACAGGGGGGAGTTGAGTCTATACTTTGAATTGACAGTTAATAAAGAGAAGTTTACTTTGTGCATCTATTCTTGAATCTATATTTTGATGTTATGCATTACTTTTATTTGGTTTATTTATTGCGCACACTTGATGAATACTCGTATAAATGCTTCTATGTGAATTTAATCTAAGTAATCAGATAACAGAGACTAATTAAGGCAGACTTGGGTATATAACATGGGTCGCATTGTGGATAGAACTGCTTGAAGACAGTATCATGGGGCGTGGGGTGCCCGTAGGTGCGCGTAGTGCAGTAAGTGCAAAGGTTGGACTGCGTACCAATCACCACATTTCAAACATCCCCAGGGTGCGAAAACCTGGTTCTAGCACCCTCCCATACTACTTCGGGTGAGACCTTAGTCCACGCTCTGTGGACTATTGCCGAAAGGACCAATAATACTAGGATTTGCTTGGCTAAATCACTTCCGAACCTAGGTCAGGCCCCATTAAGCCAACAAATGGTTCTGTTGCCGGGACTGGGATCTGCATAAGAGATGTCTGGTGTTGTGCCACTAGAACCCAACAAAGAAGGAAATTGAAGAGTGGTTAGACAAGAAGATTCACGAGTTCGCGACATAGGAAAATAGAACTCCGCAAGTATCTAAGGAAAAGTGGTTGGAGCACTATGTGTATACAGAAATCCACGATATTTTATTTGCCTCTTTTCCGTCGGAGCTACATGAGTGGACCACAAAGTTAGCAGATAGCCAAGGAAGGTGTAGGCTCGACAAACCAATCGTGTGGACTTTGGAGCTAGTGCGTAGATTGGAATCCCTAGGGGATAAGATAACATGAGCTGTCGACCACTAGCTCGACTAAATAATAGGAGGATTTATCACTGAGTTCACAGTGAACACGACCATCAATTATAGTGAGGTAGAGTGACGTTTTCTCAAAGGATCACGAAGTAAGTATATTAAATCTTTGAATACCTAAATTAAGATGCTATTGTGTGAGAAAAGGGTCATGTGAATACATTAATGTTTGGGACTATGCGAAGTGGAAAGATCTACAGAAGCGGAAGTAGTGAAGAATTAGAAAACAGTCCCTTAATTTCACCCTCGCAGGAGAGCGAGGATGATCTTGCAAAGGTTTCCTCGAGAAGTGTAGTCAGTTTGATAAGGCAGTGAATTCTGTGGTTACCACCTCCACCCACACTACCACCCACTTCACCTCCCTCACCTCCATCTCCAACCACTCCACCTCCACCACCTCCATATTTCAGTATAGCGAGTGTGATCAAACTACCAGTGTTCAAAGGAGTAGGGAATGAGGATCCAGACCAATTCTAGTTCGTGGTAAGAACAGTATGGGAAGCACAAGGTGTCATGGATGACAATATTAAGAAGGCTACATTGGTGAATGCGCTCTAGGATTGCAAATTGACATGGTATATCAAGCATTCTAACAACCACCCAAATGCAGGGATAACAGAGATCCAGAACACATTGAATAGGGAATTTAGTAGACCAAAGTCAAAAACACAATCAATCATCGGGTTTAAAGAGATTGTGATGCTCCTGGGCAAAACTCCCTAGGATCTAGACCAGTGACTAAAGAGTATGATCCACAAAGCCAATATGACATTGACAGATGGACAGCATCGCGTATGGTTTGTAGCATCTCTGGCACCGCACTTGAGGATGGTGCTGTCATAGCAGAAAATTTCCACCCAGGCAGAAGCGTTGGAAATGGTAATGATATTGCATGAGACCCCGATACGAGACCCTGTGTTGGAAGTTCAAAAAATCCACACGCAACTACAAAATTTGTGTTTGGAAATGCAAAGCTTGAAGTAGGATAGGGCACCGCAGCCAAAGGCACATGAGGAATTATGGTGCATAAAGTGCAAAGGCTAGAACCATGATAAGGATCACTGCCTAGTATTCACGAACTACTTGGGAGGAGGAGGGCCAATGCCGCTAAGACCGAAGGCATAGGCAGGGCTGAGTGCGGCACCCGCTTTATGGTGCACAATCTGTCAAATAGGAGGGAAACACACGACAGATAATTGTCATCTATTGTAGAAATATACCTAAACACCCCAGTTTTGTAATTTCTGCAGGTCCGTAGGCCACGATGAGCGCACTTTCCGCAATTACGAGCTAATGATGGATCGAACCCCAGGCTATCGGATGCAGACTGAAATGCAAGCCCTTGACCCAGATGCAGGGATGACACACGTTGGATTTCAGGGGCGAGGTGGAGGATGAGGTGGAATGGGACTAGGAAGAGGCAATGAGCAGTTAATTTGTTACAATTACAGAGGACCAGGGCATTATGCCCACAATTGTAGCAACCCGACAAGGATATCCTATTCGTATTATGCTCAGTTTGATCATGAAACAATAGAATGTCCTACATTGATCACAAAGATGCGTATAAAAGGGGTATTCCAACCTCCCCCGACTCAAAATATAAAAATGATGAGGTCTGAGCTGCGCAAAGAGGACTCGAATGTAAACATGATGCTCAGAAGTGGTGTGACCATAGGAGAGGATAAGGGGAAGCAGCCAGAGGAAAGTACATGGGTTTGCAAGGCACCTCCAAAGGAACCCGAGTTTGACTTAGAACATGCAAAGGAGACATTCATGGAAGTTAAGAAGAGCTTCGCAGAGGCCTCCACTTCAGGTAGTAAGGATCAACTAGAGCCAAGAATGGATCCTTCAATGCTCACTACCTTTCTAAAGACATGCATGAAACTATTGTGTGACAACATGGCAGTTAAATGACTACAGGAATTGATCACCAAGTGTGCGGGGTCAAGAGAACTGCACATAGTCTGGAAGTTGGGGAAGCATGCATTGCACACTAGAAGGGAAATGAGGTTGACTGCACAGATTGGTGAGTATGAAATGAATCAGGTAATCCTAGATTTGGGTTTAGACGCAAATGTATTACCAAAGTAAACATAGAAACGCATGGGTAGGTCTACGTTACAATTGTCCCCTATTCAATTACGAATGGCAAACCAACAGAAGATTTTGCCCATGGGGAGGTTGCAAGGGGTAACAGTTGATATTGAAGGCACAAGCACATAGGTGGATTTTGAAGTAATAGAGATTGTCGATGACAGCAATCCCTATCCTGCGTTGTTAGGAATAGACTGGGCCACTGATTTGAATGGAGTTATCAACCTGAAGAAGTGCAAAATCTTCAAGAAGAAGTCACTACATGTAGTAGTCCCATTGGACCCAGCTGAAGGAGCGCACTACACTGAACCAGTGCACGACGATGATAGCGACAATGATCTTGATTGTATTGACAATATAACTATGTGAGACTAGGATTGGGTGAATCTGAATACATATGGGAGGATCTTGTGGGAGCACAAAATCTCTTGCACTTCGGATATAGATGAAGACGTAGAGCGATGGCAGAATCGGTTGCATGAAGTGACGACGCTGAATTGTAACATGATGGTTAGATCACTGCGTTGCATGACAATAGAGGCAAGAGAGCTACCAACATATGATGGATTGACAATGGTGGATGAGTTCCTCAGTGAATTTGAGAGCACAGTATCGGAATAACAGTGGTTCGATGCATTGAAGCGGGCACTGTGCACAACACCCACATGATGGTGGGGTACACATCAAGGAAATTTTGAGGACTAGCGTGGATGCAATAGGATGATACACCTATGGTTTGGGAAGCTGCAGCTGCAGTTAGAAGAAAAATACGATGGACAACATGACCCATGTACGTACCTCGCGAAATGGACAAAGGTCTATGGGAAAAACCACAACCCAAATTGGTACACTTTTTCTACCATACCTTGGATGTAATACCCATGAACTAGTATACTGAGATAGAACTCTGACATAGTATGAGTAAATGGGATTTCTTGCATGAGTGATTCTTGTTAACATTCACATTCTAATGCCAGTGGTCAGATACTATTGACGATGCACTACAAGCAGTAAAAGCTGCAATCTTCAAAATACCACAAGACCCATTGGAAATGCTGCAACTAGTATGGGCAACCCAGTTAAGCAGCGCCCTAGAATGTTATAATGTGTAGGTGGAGGAGGATGATGATGACCCTCAAAACATTGATATTCCAGAAATTGAAGGCTATCGCGACGTTTGAGGACCATCAATTAAGGATCCCAACATCACCGTGTTGTTAAAAACAAAGCAGGTAAACATTAGCACAGAAGCAAAGCTGAAGTATGTGACACTAGGAGACTATTAGAATGATGCTACTATAGATAAGGTTGCTAAGTTACTCCACGAATACCAAGACTTGTTCCCAACCAAAATCACGGACTTGAAAGGGATCATTGGTGACTTAGGGATGATGAAGATCACCCTGAAACCAAACACGAAGCTAGTTAAGTAGCGGCCTTAGTGCTTGAACCCAAAGTATAAAGAAAAGGTCCAAGATGAATTAGACAAATTTCTCACAGCCATAATTATTAAACCAATGGAAGAATCCAATTGGGTGAGTCCTATGGTAGTGCAGGAGAAAAAACAGAAAGGCTAAATAAGAATATGCGTGGACCTCAGGAAGCTCAATGACGCCTGTGTTCACGATCCATTCCTAACACCATTCACAGATGAAGTATTGGAGAATGTTGGCGGTCAAGAATCTTACTCATTTACAGATGGCTTCTAAGGGTACCATTAGATCAAGATCGCGCCAAAAGATAGGAGAAAAACAACCTTCACAATATAATGGGGCTACTTTCAGTACACCATTATGCCCTTTGGACTAAAGAATGCGGTAGTAATATTACTGCACATAGTGGTGGTGGAGTTCAAAGAATACATCCACAATTTCTTGGAGGTTTATCTGGACGATTGGACTGTCTTTGGGTTAGTTAAGCACCATGTAGCGAGCTTACGGTTGACGCTAGATACTTGCTGCCGACACCAGATTGTGCTGAACCTTAAAAAGTGCACCTTCCTTGTTCCCTTTGGAAACTTGCTAGGCCATGTGGTCTGCAAACAAGGCTTGATTGTGGACCCTATGAATATTGCTATTATTTTGAATCTGGAAGCACCGCGCAGTGTCAAACAATTATGTGCTACTTTGGGGCACACTGGCAACTATAGGAAGTTTATCAAGGGTTATGCCCAAATAATTGTGCCGATGGAAAAGTTATTGAAAAAAGATGTGACATATTGCTGGAAATATGATTGCATGAAGAGTTTGGATGTCCTAAAGGGAAAACTGGCCTCCGTGCCAATTTTGCTCTTCCCCAAATGGGACGTAGAATTTCATGTACATGTTGATGCATCGTGTATCGTGTTGGGATTCATACTCACACAGGAGGGCGTGAAGGGTGTGGATCACTCGATAGCGTTTGTGAGTCGAAGATAGTCCAAATCAGAAAAGAACTACTCTACAACTGAACGTGAGGGGTTAGCAATGGTGTACGTGCTCCAGAAATACCGAAGCTATTTACTTGGCAGACATTTCAAAATGTATACCGACCATTTCGCGTTTAAATACTTGGTGAACAAGCTTGTTTTGGGGGGGCGCATATGCAGATGGCTCTTACCATTTCAAGAATATGATTTTGAGGTCATATTCAAGGCGGGATGCTTAAACACAAGACCAGACCACTTGTCACGAATTGAGACAGGGGAGGAACCAACAAATTTGGAGGAGGGACTACCTAAGGCACAACTCTTTGCAGTACACATCACAGATAGACACTTTGAAGATATAATCCATTTTCTAACAACAGGGGTTGTGCTGAAGGAGTACTCAATCCAACAGAACAAGGAATTAGTTGTGCACGCGACCGACTTTTCTGCCATCGCAAGGCATCTATATAAGATGGGCAATGATGAGATATTGAGAAGATACATACCCGAGTTTGAACGAGGTCAAATCCTCATGGAAGCACATGGGGGTGCTACACGAGGACACTATACAAGACACGCAACTACACAAAAGATTCTTTGTGTAGGGTTATGGTGGTCGAACCTACACCAGGATTCAAAAGCGCATTGTAAGGTCTGCAATATATGTTAAAGGACAGGAAAACCATCACGAAGAGATGAGATGCCGTTAAATCCCCAAATGACACTATAACCATTTGAGAAATGGGAAATCGACTTTGTGGGCCCAATTAGACCTCAAGGAAAGACGGGTTCATGCTACATCATCACCGCGATAGAGTACCTGACACGATGGGCGGAAGCACAACCACCACAACTGTAAAGTTTTTGTTTGAAAATGTGTTGACACAATTTGGCTACCCGAAAATCTTAATGAGCGATCGTGGAACACATTTCTTGAATGAAACCATCAATGTGCTCACAGAAGAGTTCCAGGTTTATCGCCAGAAAAGTACACCATACCACCCACAGGCTAATGGAACAGTAGAAGCATTCAATAAAATACTGGAGACTGCGTTGACCAAAATATGTAATTTGCAATGGGACAACTGGGTCCAGCGCATACCTATTATGTTATGGGCGTATAGGACAACGTGCAAGAAATTGACGAGACAGACACCATTATGGTTGCTCTGTGGTACGAAAGAAGCCATGCCGATGGAATACATTGTACCTAGTCTACAAATAGCAGTGATCACAGGCATGACGGACTGCGAAGCTCTGGAAGAAAGGTTCGCGCAATTAGAAGAACTCGAGGAAGAACTACTTCTAGCTAGATTTCACCAGCAGGTACAAAAGCAACGTGAAAAATACTAGCATGACCGTCATATCAAGTTGCGCACCTTCAAGGTAAATGATTTAGTGTTGTTGTATGATAGCAAGTTTGAAAATTTTCCCTGAAAATTTAGAATGCATCGGTTGGGACCATATGTGGTAAAAGAGGTCACAGACAAAGGTGCAGTCCAGCTAGTCAAACTTAATGGAGAACCCTTCCTAGGAAAAGTAAATGGAAATTGCCTGAAACTCTACACAGGTGGGCTAGCTATTTGATTAACTGACTGAAGCACAATCTTCGTGACCCAAGGAGTGGGACAATGGTGCCAAACTATAAAGACAATGAAGCTGGTACCAAAGAATAGAATCAAGTCAGACACAGATGATTCAGAAATAGAAAGAGTAGAGTAGATCCAGTAGACAACAGAGCCATGCACTGCGGACCTTCGCGCAGCACAGTCACAGTTGGAGGGGCTCTGTGTCAAGATTTTCGCACCAGTAGAGTGACTCGGGACGAGTCACGATGATTGTGTTGGGGGCCTATTGGGCATGGGATCCCCCACAGCATGTTTTGGGGCTCAAAGCCCAAGTTTTGGTCAATTGTATTATAAAGACCGCGCGAAGTGCAGGTGCAGAATGCGAAGTATACAATCAAGTCATATGGTTGTCTGCCCTAAGCATTGTGTTGTAATTTAATGTAAAGTTGTGTCGGCCTACCCATGGTCTGTGGACCATGGGATTGTATAAATTGAGTGAGGCTCTAAGTGTAAAGATAGCTTAGAAGAGAATAGATAGAGATGTGAAGGCATGGTTAGAGCATAAAGTGGAAGGGGTCATAGTAGTAGGAAGAGGCTTTGCAACTGAGTGCGCAAAGGCCTAGTAGAGTTCGCAACTAAGTGCGTGGACCCCTGCAGTTGAGTGCACAGGGTGGCGTTGCGACTGTACATGGAATTGATAGTTAATAAAGAGAAGTTTATTTTGTGCATCTATTCTTGAATCTGTATTTTAATGTTATGCACTACTTTTATTCAGTTTATTTACTACGCACACTTGATGAATACTGGTATAAATTCTTCTATGTGAATTTAATCTAAGTAATTAGCTAATGTAGACTAATTAAGGAAGACTTGGGTAAATAACACAGGTCACGCTATGGCTAGAACTGCTCGAAGATAGTATCACAGGGTGCGAGGTGCCCACAGGTGTGTGTAGCGTAGTAAGTGTGAAGGTTGGATCGTGTACCAATCACCACATATCAGACATCCCCAGGGTGGAGAAACCTAGTTCTAGCACCCTCCCTTACTACTTTGGGTGAGACCTCAGTCCATGCTCCATGGACTGTTTCCGAAAGGGCTAGTAGTACTAGGATTTTCTTGGCTAAATCACTTCTGAACCTAGTTTAGGCCCCATTAAGCCAACAATCAATATAGGTAATAACTTTGATAATTGAAAAACCAAAAGGTGAGATGCATAGATCATTTGAAATGACAAATTTGGGCATACTTTGTTATTGTTTAGGATTGTTACTATAGAAAATGCAAGGTAGCCTGCTGTGTCTTTATGTCATAGGCCAAGGATGTGAAAAAATACATAAAATATTAAATAGCATGGTATAAGTCACTTGCAGGTTTTTTCGAAACGTGAATGGAATTCTCCTTATGTGGGTTCTAATCTAGTGGGTATAACTTTAAATAAGAAACTGATAGTTGTGGGGTTGGAATTGTCTCACAATTCATGAAAAGTCCCAAATTAGTTTACTAGAAATAAGCATAGCAAGTCATCAGGTTTATGGAAGGGAACACCCTATTCTCAAGAAGATAACTTGAAATTAGTTGGGCATATTATTTCTCGTAAAGTTTAATAGCTCTGGTAAAGTTTATAGATGTGAAGCACTTATGAGAAAACCCATCGCTTAATGACAATTGAGCAAGGAATATGTCAAAGGATTCAATCTTGCACTTAGTCATAAAAAGGAAGTTGGGGTATCCATCATCTTTCCAACAAATCGACTTCAACCATAATGTGAAACGTAGGTTAACTGCGAAAACTCTTTCCCACTTTGTAGTATTGTTTCCTCTTGAATTCCAACAGGTATCTAGCTACTTAGATCCACAAAACTCATGCTAGGTAAACTCTGCATGATACAATTGTGACATGCAAGCTTGACACATGCTCTAGTTTCCTTCTAAAAGAGGGTAATTCAAAATATTATGGCAATCTTAACTGTAATTTGATCATACACTATTGAGGTATTGCATGGAATAAACAATATACTATCAATGCACTAATGAAGAACTAAAAATAAACGAATTTCTTATTACTAAAATAGCGCCACTCTTGGTATTCTTGGATAAAGCACCTAACCTATGTAGCAAAATCTTCCTAGAATAGAGTACCTCCTACCTAGAAGTGTGTCCCTTGCTCAAAATATAGAACGCTTCTTTATTGTTCACTTTTATTAAGGATAAATCTATGCATAAAATAGAACTAAGAAAAACACCTAAATTAAGAAAAGTGAGAATCTAAGTCAAACTATAAAAGCATACTAAATATGGCTCTATCTATGTTTGGGAAACACTAAACAAGCATGACTGCATACAACAACCACAAGATGCCTAAAATCAATGCACTTCTTTCATCACCGCTATAGCCTCATAGGAAAACTATAATCTACGACATGTATCCCAAGGCTGCATACATCTACCGAAGGTGCATAACAAAAGGATCTTCTAAGATGAAGTATTGTTGAATGAGAAACACCTTCAAAACAACAGATAGAGTCTAATGTGCATTCAACCCATCTGCACACAAGCCAAGGTTGCTACTGGGTACACTTCTCCCCTAAATGGAAACTGCAGTGTATTGTTGCTCTACTGAAGGAGAAACAACTTCAGAGTAACATGCATAAAACTATAACATATATTGTCACTATGGTATCAATTGTAGAATATCTCATCAATATAGGTAACAAATTCGATAATTGAAAAACCAAAAAGTGAGTTACATAAATCATTTGAAATGATATATTTTAGCATACTTTATTGTTTTTTAGGTGTGTTAGTATAGAAAATGCAAGGTAGCCTGTTGTATTTTTATGTCACAGACAAAGGATGCGAATAAATACAAAAAATACTAAATAGAACAGTACAAGTCGATTGCAGGCTATTTCGAAACAAGAATGGATTTCTCCTTGTGTAGATTCTAATCTACTAGGTATAGATTTAAATAAGAAATTTATAGTTATGGGGTTCGAATTGTCTCATGATTCATGGCAAGTTCCAAACCTGTTCACTAGAAAGTAGTAGAGCAAGTTGTCAAGTTTATGAATGGGAACACCCTATTCACAGGGAGATAACTTCAAATTAGCTGGGCATATTATTTCTCGTCTTCTTGTACATGTGTGCTTTGAAAAGCTAACCACCTCCAAAGACTCAAGAACAACTTTGCTAAAGTTTATAGGTGTGAAGCACTTCTAAGAAAACCCATCACTTAATGAAAATTAAGTGAGGAATATGTCGAAGGATTCAATCTTGCACTCAGTCATAAAAAGGAAGTTGGGGTATCCAGCATCTTGCCCACAAACCGATTCCAGCCATAATGTGAAAGCCAGGTTAACTATGAAACCTCTTTCCCACTTTGTAGTATTGTTGCCTCTTGAATTCCAATAGGTATATTTCTACTTAGATACACAAAAGTTGTCCCAAGTAAACTTTGCATGATACAATTGTGACGTGCAAGCTTGACAGACACTCTAGTTTCCCTCTAAAAGAGGGTAAGTCAAAATATTACGACAGGATTAACTGTAATTTGATCATACATTGTTGAGGTATTTTATGGAATAAACAATATGCTATCAATGCAATAATGAAGAACTCAAAATAAATGAATTTCTTTTTTCTACAATAGTGCCACTCTTGCGATTCTCCAAGGAGCCACTAACTTATACACATTTGGAATCTTTACCTGGTCTGCAAAAGGATTAAGAAATGATAGTGATCACTCTTTTCCCTCCCATGGAAGGTCTATATAGATTCAGCAACAAATTGATTTAAAAGTGAGGTATATGCCTAACAAATAGGAGTCTGACTCTTGAACTCTAATTTAGTGGCAAGGAAATATTCAACTATAAATGCCTGATCTTCTACACTGTAAATTTCTAGATAAATGGCTAGCCTAAATTTGTACATTGTCCACATATCCCAAAAAACCATGTATGTCTCGACTCTAGTTGTGTGTGAGAGAGGGGAGATCACATAAATAATCCATTATCAAAAGAAAAAGTTAAAGCACAACATTCTATGGAGATTTTTTTTTAATTTTATTACATACCTTAGGAAGTTTGAAAGGACATAATTGAGGCTTCCCTCTCCTTCCACACTTCATTAAATATGCCCCTTTTCCAATGCAGATGTGGCCTGCAGAATCACAATCAGCAAACAGAATAGGAAAAGTAAGTTTAATGAATTAAAGTAGCTTTGTTATACCTCAAGCAAATGGACTCCGAGAAATTGGATTCATTCTCTACAAAAGATGATATAGCAAGATCTAATCACATTTTTAAATGAAACAAAGTTAAATTGGATTCATGCTCTGCAATAGATGATATAATGAGATCTAATGACATTTTCAACTCAAACAAAGGTAAGTTGAGTAACCTCAAGCTCCAAAATGATGGCATCCAACTTCTAAGTGGCAGTTACTATATATATCTAGCTAGAGGCTATAACATAAATATATTTTTTATATGTGAAGATAAAAAAATGAAAGGAATGTGAAATTTTGACCATGAACTATAAGTTACTTTCAAGGACTAGATCAAACCATAACAGTGTTATCAAGATAATCAACTCATCCATGCTAGTACGCTTCTAGTAGTTTCATGATAAAACTCAAACTCAATAAACTTCAAACAACATAAATTAACCAACGATATGTCCGAAGGTTGGTTACCTAAGGATTATATCATACTAAATTACCTTTTTCATCTAACATTGAAAATGAATGTGAAAGAAATGAAGACAAATCAGTGATTATGATGGATGCATGTGATGAAATAAAAAATAAAAAATAAAAAAAAAACTTTCTTCTTGCTACTGATGAGCCTTCTAGGGGATTCTTGGATGAAGTTGATCCTGGTCTACTTTCTGAAATCAAAGAGACACTTTCTAGCTACTCTGATTTGACAGACTACTACCCTAATGCTTAAGAAAATGAATATGGAAAGCAATAAGAATCGATGAACCTAGTCTTGAAGAAGGTGTCTCAAAATCTAATATGGATATTAATTTAAATTTATATAGCTAGCATAGGGTTTTCCTAGTTGGGTTCCCTAGAAAATTTTGTTTTTTTTTGTATAGTGTGACTGTTTTTATTTCTGTTATATTCCACTAAAAATTGGTAGAGATATTTTTTTGTCTTGGTACAACAATTAGTTTCATATTTATTCATTCAAGCAGTAGTAGAATTTCAAGGAAATTCTATAGAAGGGACAATTAATCTATATTTTCACTTATATCTTTTGCAAGTAAAATTCACAACTAAATTTTCATCCAAAGTGTTTAGGTTACTAGCAAGTGGTATCACAACTTATCTCAACATTGCAAGGCATAAATCATACTATTCAATAAGGTTGAGACTTGGGATACAAAAACCTTCCCAAATTATGCAAGAAAGAAAATTTTTAATTTTTAGTTCTAAGTCTACCCAAACAGAACAAAATTATGTCATTTTCAACACCCTGTAGTCAAAGCTATTCTTGGCCTCATTCAACTCAATTAAGAATATATCAATCTCGTTGAGATTTTTCCTTCAGTCCATGCTTCTAAGTTATATATTTATGCAACCTAATATATCATTTATGTTAAGTGATTGTTCATTCAAAATTATTTAGTCTGTCCAGAGCATCTACCTAATTTTCTGATCAGTTTTTGGGCAAACTCTATCAGACATTTGCAGCAAAAAATAGAAGATTGTTTTAGTACCTAGTGCTATAAAACTCTAATCTGGAAAAAGTATTTTGGGTTGTTTCCCAAAAAAGTATTTACAAAATTTTCAATCCTAAAGCCATTTTAGGGAGAATTTTAGTTAGAGAGAAATTTGGCATTATTTTTGGAAAATTTGAATGAAACTAAAAGAAATTATTCCCATTTTCTCAAAATATTCCAACACCAAATATGAGTGAATTCATAGAACTTAAGATTTGGAAATAATTAAATCTCACTTCTGTTTTCCAGGACCATTTATGAGAGAATTCACAAAACCTAATTTTTGGATTCTGGAAACACTTAAATTTCACCTCATTTATTAGGATTGGAAGTTCCCTGAGATGCAAACGTGTAACATTAAGGATTTACTTTGCTTGTTTAAGGACAATGTTCATTTTATAAATAATGATACAAGAATCCTTGTACACATGCCTGACATAGTACTTTGGTCTCAAGTAATGAAACTGAACTCCATCAATACATAAGAGACAAGGTAGAATGTAAGAGAGCATCTACTTTTCAACATATGCTCTAACAAAAATTAACATCTATATGGTCATATGAAGTTGTCACCACACCAAAAATGGAATAAAAACCAAAATAAAAATAGGAACAGGTTTGGATTGTTATGGTTACTCTAAGAAAATGTTAACCAAGATCAATATGTTAATATGGAAAATAGTGTAGTTGATTATGATTTATTGAGCCCAAGGGGTTAGCCCAACCAAATGTCATTAATGTCACTGGGTATTTTCCTAGTTTTGTGCTAGCATGTGCCCTATTCGATATCCCTTGGGTGAGGTGCACTAGTCAATGCCAATGGGTTTACCAAGGATGCCATCCATGAATGTGGGGAAACATCCATTAGGATTCCCCACAGATTTTTTCTTGGAAAGAATAAAAATAGGATTTCCTAAAGAGAAATTTTGAGATGCATACAGTGTACACCTAGTAAAATCAACTCTATAGAGACAAACAATAAAAGAAGGAAAAATATAGATGCTTTTACCTATGTTCCCTTGTGAGTGTGCGCTTCATGTGATATTTTCCATGGATATCACCTTCTCTTTTGCACCTTCAACTTTGCAGAGTCCATTTTCATGAGGTTTACTAAATGAACTGCCACTGTTTAGCTGATGATGTAAACTGTTACTTCTTTCAGATAATCTTATACCCAATATCTCATTAGAAACACTAGGTGCTGGCAACCTATTATTTCCAACATACCCACATGAGATCTCCTCTGTTATCCTTTTTGGATTTTCCAAATAGTTAGTAGTTGCAGGAATGTGTCTATCTTGACTATATATAGTTATTGATCGTACATGAGTAGTTAAGATGCTTCCGCTCAAAACAATTGACCTTGCATTGCCAGTCAATTCTTACAAATAATTTTTTATGACCAGAAGATGATCCCTACCAATGTCTTCCATCTTTATGAGAATTAGCTGGAACTATATTATCTTCTCTTGATGCTAGAGTACGTTCCATCATTTCCCACGCCTGATCAACATCAAATTTAACTGTATAATTTTCCATCTCTAAAACAGGGACTAAATTACTTCTCCGAGTTGATTCATGAAAGAGAAGTGACCTGCTGTTGGGTGTGGGTTGTACAATTGCATCAGCCCCATCTCTAGCCCCAAATCTATCAAGGGAAGAGCTAGGTGAAAACTAATAAAAGCCTCTTCCTGGTGCAAACCAATTGTCATGTAAAGCCTATACATGCTCTTGAAGTATGTGCTGACCTAAGAGATTTTTTTTTTTATTTTTTTATTTTTCCGTACAATGGATACTTGGGATGTAGACCCAGATACTTCAGTTTGCCTAAGTGAATCCCTTGCTACATCTGGTAATCTAGGAGATTGATTTTGAGTGCTTCGTCGTAAAATCATTCTGTGAATTGTTCTTACATGAGTTGGCCTTGTCTCTACAAGAAGAGTAGAAGAAGAAGAAGGTGGTGATAAATTAAGCTCTAAGGTTATTCTTTTACAACCATCCAAACTGGAGAATTTTCCACAAATCCTCTCATTCCTAACCTTCATCCGCATTGTCAAAATCAAGCACAAAATCCTCAACATCTTCATCTTGTGTGTTGGACTGTCTAGGCATAGTTGTTTGATAGCCTTGACAATACCAATCTCCTTCAGGATAGCCCTTCTAAGGCCAACACAATATGTAGGATATGTTGAATCATAGCAATCACACAATAATAAAAGATCACCATCACCAGCCTCATTACAATATAAGCAAACTATATTTACATAGGGATCAAGAAATCCCATCACTTCTTCTTCTGAAGGTTGACATACATGCCAAACATAACCAAACCATATAAGAAAATTGTCCTTCAAATGCAGAACCAACTGCTTAAACATCAACCCTATGTATGCAAATAAATAATCATGCTTCGTAGGCAAGATAGTAAGATAAAGGCAAGGAAATATCTTTAAGAAATCCAACAAGGTGTTGCAGCTAGAAACTGATATCACCAAATTGTAAATCACCAACAATCACAAGGGTTGATAGAATAAAAGGATGAAATAAAATGAACTAGACCCAGGGGAACTCAATGTATATGTCTTTAAACATGAACCTATAAATTCAAAGAACTCTGATAAATAAAGATTATTGCTGCAAATGGAACATAAACTACTCCAAATAGTTATTGGGAAAATAACTAAATTATAGCATTCAAACAAGGGCATAAACATGTTGTCAAATGACAAAGTTGAAAGCAGTTAAAAACATCAAGGGAATGTTGAAAATCCAATTCCTATCATTGAAATCAAGAAAAATACCATTGGAATCTCATGCTTGGATCCACTTCTCTATTGAATCTATTCATCTACTTGTCTACTCAATCTATTATAACTGCACCAAATGGTGCCACATGATCAATAAATTGTAACTTCAACATATATTTTCAAACAAAGATTATTTGTTGGACATTGGAATGAGTTATTTTGGAGCATCCAGAGTCCATTAGTGTTCTTGCATCACCCAAAACGTGTTTAAATTCCAACATCTCGTTCATGTTTAATCATCAATTTGTGCTTGTGAGACTTACATGAGCCCACAGGAGATCACTCTTAGTTTCATCGACTCCCACTTTAAACATGACATTTCTAAAAATAGTTGGAAGGAAAGGCAAGATACATTGTACTTAGTTTATTCACCCATTACACTAGAACCACAATAAAAACAAGAGGAGTTGAGATGATAGATTGCTGCTACTAGAGAAATAAGACAAAAACAAAGAGATATAGAATTAACAGAAATACAGCAAGTTGTGATGACATGGCATCACAGATCTTGTTGTTTCTAGAAACATCTTGCTGAATAATGAAATAGAAATAAACTCCAACAATAATTAAAAAATTCATTACAAAGGAGGAGATCACTGAGCAAGAAATTTTAACATAGACTAGAAATCGCTAGGCTAAAGTGGAAGAATTCGTTGAGGAAAACAAATTAAGAGAAGCAATAGACTCTCTCGAGAATAAGGCAGCGACTTCCACAAATGCAATTGAGCACAATAATTGGGAAAGAAGATCCTTAAAGCAGTTGAGGCATATCACTGGGTAATTGAGGAAGATCACTCCACTGAAAATGAAGAAGATTGTTAAGGAATAATCACTGAGCAGTAAGAAGGGTAAATTCCTAGAAGGAGAACTAGCATGGAATATGTGCCTAAACAAGAAATCGTGCAACCCATTGTTGTGTGAGAAATAGAGTATTTCGTTTTACTCATCCTTTCTTAATCCTATGCATGAGGATTAATTTCTGCTCTAGAGTGAATGTAGTTGAGTAGCATCACTATTATTTCACCGATTTACTTGAATGTTATAATATAAGCTCAATGATAAAATCCTCATGTGGAATTGTTTGACTTCTGTTTAGTGATGTACATTGATTGTGATTGACACCATCCACTGGGATGGGTAGTAAATTTTATTTATTATCTAGCTACGACAAATTAGTATGCATTTGTATAGGTTTTTTGTTTTCCAACACCCATCGATTAGTATTAAAGCAGGAATAACTTGCAGTGAGGAAAATCCAAAAAAGGAGGGAGAAACAAATTTAGGCGTTTCTTGTCTGTCAAGCAAAACCCAACAACACTAGGGTTTGTAGGGTTTCTCTAATTTTGGAAATGGGAGGGTTTAAGTTTATTGTATGTCTGCTTCTTCTGATTAATCTGTGTTCCTCCATATCAGTTGAATAGAAACCCCTTGTTTTAACTTATCACAATGGTGCCATGCTCACCAATAGTCCTACTGTGGATGTCCATTTGATTTGGTATGGTAGATTCAGCCCTACTTAGCATTCCATTGTGGCATATTTTTTTTATTCCTTGGAAGCCAACAAGACCATAGAGCCCTCTTTGTATAGCTGGTGTAAAACCACTCAGAGATACAGTGGTCAGTCCAACAAGGCCATCTCCATGGAAAATACAAGGCTAGGAAACTAGAAGTTCGATGCTAGTTATTCCCTTGACATATCTCTGAAGCAGAGACAAATCATAGCTTTGGTGGAAGGGGAAATTGCTTCCAAAGCTCCGCTGGAGAATGGCAATGTCATGTATTTGGTACTCACGTCTGATGATGTTACTATAGAGGGCTTCTATATTGTCCACAACTGTAATTGATCACAATCATTAGGCAAGAAGATCCTTGGATTAGTTGAGGCATATCACTTGGCAATTGAGGAAGATCATTCCATTGAAAATGAAGGAGATTGTTAAGGAATAATCACCGAGTAGCAAGAAGGGTAAACTCATGGAAAGAGAACTAGCATGGAATCTCTTCCTAAACAAGAAACTGTGCAACCAATTGTTCTGTGAGAAACAAAGTATTTATTTTTATTTATCCTTTCTTAATATTGTGCATGAGGATCAATTTTTGCTGCGAAGTGAATGTAATTGAGTAGCATCACTAATATTTCACTAATTTACTTGAATGTTATAATACAAGTTTAATGATAAAATCATCATGTGGAGTTGTTTGGCCTTTGTTTAGTGAAATACATTGATTGTGAATGAAACCATCCACTGATATGGGTAGTAAATGTTATTTCTTATCTACCTACAATAGATTGGTGTGCATTTGTGCAGGTTTTGCATTTTCCAGCACCCATCAATTGGTATTAAAGCAGGAAGAACATGTAGTGAGGCAAATCCAACAAAGCAGATTTTTTTCTCCCTCCTTGGTTGCAAATCTAACAAAGGAGATTTAGGGGAGAGAAGCAGCTCCAAGATGAGAACTGGTAATATGATGTCCAGAAGCAAGTTTCCAAAAGAGAAAAACATGGTATGTGGAGGAGTGGACATGAATTGGAAAAGAATATATCGAAGAAATGCAAACATTACGGAGATGCTGAGAACAATTACTACAACACTAAAACCATAGAAACAACCTAGCTGAGAAAAATTATAGCCGAAGTAAATGATGGAAGTGAACATGAAGGGAAACAAGGAACCTTGAGAGGAACCCTGAGAGAAGAACTATAGGACTCTCTTTTAAAATAAAAATGTGATAGAAAACTTCAAGCTGCTAACTCAGTTGTCTATCTAGTGAAAGATCAGCTATTTATATAGATAGTCCAGAATGATATATATAATATATATATTATATATATATATATTATATATATATATATATATATATAATATATATATATATATATATATATACCATTGCGAGAGAGCTTAAAGACTATAAGTTAGAAGCTAGACATAAGAATGTCAATTGGAGCCCTATGAAGTTGGTGGGTTAATTTAGCAGCCTTCATCATAAAATTTCTTCCACATTATAGATCAGCGCCATGGAAGGTGGAATAAAACATATGAGGATCATTATTTGAAGGAACAATTATCTACTAACACTATGGGATCATTAGTTATGGATCTAGTGATTAGTAGTAAATATGTGTTCTAACCAATTTTACAACTCTCTTTCACTTTCTTGTTCTTGTCCATAAGTTTGTACACACCAAGTATTAAGTGTTTTCTTTGTATCGTCAAAAGAGCTATTATGTCCTATTCGAAGCGTAGACTTGACAAACAATAATATGAAGACAAGAAGTACATCATGTTGTTTTATCTATACCTATCATCTAGGAATAACTACAGGTCTGGGAGGAAGATTTATAATTAAAAAAGGCACTGAAATTACTCATTATCCTTTGCAAAAATTAATCTTCAATTTAGCAACTACTTAGCTCCAATATAGTAAAGGCCATCAATTATACTCATGAAGATATTATATTTCAGGGATGCTTATGGACAATAAGACAACGCATGCATACCCTTATTTGTGGTCTATTGCCAAACAAAGATCTTACTAACAATGGATGTTGTGATCAAGTGAAATAGAGCTAATTTCAATGATAAACTTGATCGAGTAAAATATGAACTATGATTGATCTTCGGTTATATGTTTATGATCTTACTTCCCTCTTCCGCAACTAATTGTTGAAGAATTCCAAACAGATAAGTATTCCTAAATGTATATATGAATTCTATTGAATTATTACTAATTTTTTTATGGTTTATTTCATGGTTGAATTAATTGTTACATTGCCTCTCTAATTGCTTGTGTTAGTTTTATTTGTGATTTATGGATTCATGAATAATGGAATGGTTGTGTACATTTAGGTTGCATAAATCTATAGTTTCATGCCTCAAAAAAGTAAACAGTTAATAACAAAAACAATTTAGTTCGTAAATTTGTGTGAATTTGGGTTCATTTTTTGTGTGAATTATTCAGTTTTACTTCGTAAATTTGTGTGAACTTGGATTCATTTTTTGTGTGAATTTGGGTGGTAAAATGAAGTACCACATCCTCAAAGTGCACAAAATTTACATGCATGGACCAATACCATGTAGCTATGTTTGACATGCCCTGAAAATTTAGCTCCTATAAAATAGGAGAACTACTTTAAATAGCAAGTTCTCAAAATCTAACCAAAATGATTGTGTCAAGCTATACCCACAATGAAAACCGACATGCACCTATAAATGGAACCAACATGATGGAATATGGCACATACAAATCTAGGGGTTGAAATGCCCTTAATGCACATTAGATGCCCAATGATCCAAACAACATCTGAATGTATTCACCAATTTTAAGAGCTTTAGTAGGCAGGCATCGACATATGAAGAGCATCTAGCTCGGAGGGCCTAAGGGTTTGTGAGAAAGATTAGCTTATTTCATTCTTTACAAAAAATTTAAGTATTTTTCAGTTATGAATCATACAAGTTTTAAAGTAAATTCTAGTAATTTTCATAGTTTAAGCGCAGTTTCACTGATCTAGAAAATGAATAAAAGGAATAGGAGCTTACTGATGATGACATCACCACAAGGATTATAGAGCATCAGTTTTATTCCACTGGAGTCTAGTGAGGTGTGTAGTATTCTCATAACAGCCTTGGTGACCACAATGTTAGACAATTTGAACGTCTAATCCTACCATTTGGGTCTTCTGCATCTGCTTCTTTATTATGATAAATGGCCTCCCAAAGTCATCAAATGCCAATTCCATCCCTGCAAATAGTAACAAAGTGCGCCACAGAGATTAAAGCATAAACTTAAAAGCAAGGATGCAAAAAAAGTGAATTTTGAACCAGAGATCTGAGGTGTGTGTACTCCTCCTTGTGTGGAAGAAGACTAAAAGTGGGGTGGAAATGCAGCGAGGTTAGAAATGAAACATACCTGGGCACCATTAATGGATTGAAGATTCAATGGTGGGGTTCAATATCATTCTACTACTGGTAAAAACTTAATTCACAACTCTCTTCTACTCGTTCTCCCTCTGCCCTATGAAAAGTGCAGCATAGAGAAAGCATAAACTTAAAGGTGAGGATGAAAAAAAAGTGAATTTTGAACCAGAGATCTGAGGTGTGTGTACTCCTCCCTATTTGGAAGAAGACTAAAAGTGGGGTGAAAATGCAGCAAGGTTAGAAATGAAACATACTTAGGCACCATTAATGGACTGAAGATCCAATGGTGGGGTTTGATATCAATCTTCTACTGGTAAAACCTTAATTCACAACTCTCTTCTACTCTTTTTCTCTCCACCCTATGAAAATTGAAAATATACTACTTGTTTTAATCTCGTTTTCCCTGCCACCCTCTGAAAAGTGAAAATGTGCTACTTGTTTTCCCTCCACCCTATGAAAAGTGAAAATATACTACTTGTTTTAGAATGTAAATAAAGATTGGATTTGGGAGGGCTTTGCCACCCTCTAAAAAGTGAAAATGTGCTACTTGTTTTCCCTCTGCCCTATGAAAAGTGAAAATATACTACTTGTTTTAGAATGTAAATAAAGATTGGATTTGGGAGGGCTTTGTTACATCAAAATTAAGGTTGAATTTTTCAAAAATGTTAAAATTTTCCTCACTAAAAAACAATAAATACAATATTTATAGAGTATATACTAGATGTGTAGGTGTAATGTAAGTACGTAAAATCTAAATATGGGCTTAGTTAAATAATAATAGTAATAATAATAATAAAAGTCAAAAGTATACTAGATGTGTAGGTGTAATGTAAGTACGTAAATCTAAATATGGCAGTTAAATAATAATAGTAATAATAATAATAAAAGTCAAATTGTTGGCTCAATTTAATTAATAATAAATAATGATTTTTGTTATTAACTTGTGAATAGGTTTCGTTATAATACCATGAGCCAATACCATGGCTTATCAATACCTCAAGCCCAAAAACCATAATTTATTTCACAACCAAAATATTTTATAACAACATGACGAGATCCTTAACGATGGATAGTCGCCCCCCACTTTAGAGTGGATATTATTAACTTGTAAAAATTTGGCTTTGTTATAATACCATGGGCCAATACAATGGCTTATCAATACCACATGCTCTAAGTACATAAATTATTTCACAATCAAAATATTTTATAACAATATGAAAATATTCTTAACCATGAATATTCATTCTCACTTTACCATGGATATTATTAACTTGTACATAGACTTTGTTAAATACCATGGGCCAATACCATGGCTTATCAATACCACATCCCCAAAAAAACATATTTCAAAATCAAAATATGTTAAAAGAATATGACATGATTCTTAATCATGGATATTCACCCGCGCTTTGTCATTGATATTAGGAACTTGTGATTAGGGTTTGTTACAATAGCATGGGCCAATACCATGGCTTGTTAATACCACATGCCAAAAAAATCATATCTTATTTCACAATCTAAATATTTTATAACAATATAAAAATATTCTTAACCATCCATAGTCACCCCCACTTTACCATGAATATTATTAACTTGTAAATAGGCTTTGTTACAATATCATGGGCCAATACCGTGGCTTATCAATACCACATGCCCAAAAAGCATAACTTCTTTCACAATAACAATATTTTAATTTAATTTAATTTTATAACATTTTTTATTTGAAGCTAATAGGAAAATGGTTGTAATTAGTTTTGATAAAATTAAAAATGAGAATACTTTTATATTTAAAGATGTGAAATTTATCTAATACAAATATTAGTAAGAACCAACATAGATCTATCTTAACTAAGGAGGTAGGAAGAGAGAGGGGAGACAAAGAAGAGAAGGGGGGAGAGAGAGATATGGAGTTGGAGGAGGAGAGAGAGGGAGGAAAGAACTAAGGCATAGGGAGATAGAGGTGGAGAGAGAGAGGGAGTGACAAGGGATATATGGATAGAGAGAGATGGAGTGACAAGGGATATATGGATAGAGAGAGAGGGAGAAAAGAGAGGAGCGAAGAGGGAGAATAGGTGGGGATAAAGATAGGGAGAGAAGGGAAAGAGAGAGAGAGGGAGGAACAAAGATGGAAGGGGGGAGAGAGAGAGATGATGGGGGGGGGGGACAGAGGGAGGTGAGAAGAGAAAGGGAGAAAGAGAGAGAGGAGTGAGAGATGAAGTTGGAGGGGGAGAGAGAGGGAAGGAAGAATAAATACATAGAGAAAGAAAGGTTGAGATAGAGAGGGAGTGACAAGGGAGCAATGGAGAGAGGAGAGATAGAGGGAAGAGAGAGAGGTAGAGAGGAAGAGGGAGGGGGATAGAAATAGATATGGAGAGAGAGTGTGTATGTTTAGGGGGTGAGATAGAGAGAGGGAATAAGAAAGAGACACATAGATACAAATATATATATTATATAGTATTGTATAACTAGCCTAGATCCATCTTAACCTGGATCTATCAAGCACCAAAAAATAGGTTTGCACATCAAAATATTGGACCCCTCTCGACACTTGATAGATCCAGGTTAAGATGGATATAGGATGGTTTAATAAGTTTGTAGTTGTATTTGACAAACTAACACTATTTTTTATGGTTGTGTTTGAAAACATGTTTTCCATATTTGGTGTATTTATCATAATATATTAATCTAATTTTAATTTAATTTTGAGCTTTCCTTTTTTATGCAATGATTTTGTTCTTAGTTTATAGAGATAGACATGTTATAATTTTCGAATTTGAAAGGAAACACGTGCTCTTAACTTGGTTGTATTGAAAAAATTTAAGTGTAGGAAAGAAGCATGCCCTCTTAACTTGGTTGTATTAAAAACATAAGTGTTCTTCTATACTGGGTGGGCACCCAAGAGAAAAGTTTATTAAATAGTTAAAAACAATTGTTAGTTAAGGAGAAAGTTACAAAAATCTAACAAATAGGCTATGTTGGGTTAGGATATTACTACTTTGGGACATCTAAAGTTAAAGGTACATTTTATGGAGGTGTAGTCTAAGCCCTTGGGTGTAGGGCACATCTTATGGGTATATTGGACTTTTGGTGCATGTTAGTGGTGTCAACTAGTGGTGGAGAGTCCAACCAGTGAGTAGAAAAATTTATCCATTTACAAGGTTGGCATCAATAAATCATTCTCCCTCTCTACCCAACTCTAAGATGAGGAGTGTGCATAATGGACTTATTGTTGTAACAAATTTAAAATATTTGATTATCTTTAAGTTCAAGGGCTTGAAGTGGTTTCCTCAACCTTCAAATCTTTAAAGGAACTATGTGTTTGTCAATTAAACCCTTGTGGTCAAGGAGCTGCAAAAGAGGAAGGCCTTATGTCTATTTTTAAGGGGTTGTAATGACACTCATCTTGTGGTAAGTATGTATATATGATGCTAATGGTCCTGATCTTAGTACATTCACATATATATTGTAAATATTTTCCTATCACCTTGCATTGTATAAATATGATAAATATTTTGTGGTTACCTTGATGTACACTTTGAAATTCCACTTGCATGATTATGGGAAACACTTCTCAGTTATCCTTGTGTACATGGGGAAGATCATATTAGTCTATGCCCACAAATATAATAGTGAATAGTGTCTAATTGAATCAAAACCCTAACCATCGACCCAATCTCCATTGATGAGGCTTCAAACAATGGTCCTTCCTTAAGGTAACCACTTATAATTATTGATGCCAGCACATGTTTCTAACTCAATGAACCTTGTATTAACTAGGCACAGTTAGATGTAACCTCAATGACTTCAAGGTGAGTGTAATAACCAAAGTTCAACATATACCATAATAACCTATACATATGTCTTTATATCATGGGCATGATACAAGTATAATGAACTCTATCAATGGTGGGGTTAAAGAGCATATAGCTCGACTCATATAGTTGAAAGAGAAAGAAGAATTCAACCCAATACCTAAGAAGAGACTCACAAACACTCACAGGCATAATATTTACAGGCCTTGATGCAGTCAACGAGGGTGGGGATATATTTTTCAACCTATTAGAACACATGAATGAATTTTTTTCCTCCCTCACACCTTGTCGATTCTAGAACAGACCTAAGAAGAGGGAAAATGACAATTGGGGAGAAAATGGGAGGCCAAATGGCAGGAAAGGGAAAATCCAGTTAGCCAAGCCCTAACTAACCAGAAGGATGGAGTGAGAAGTATAAAGAGAAAAGAAATTGGGATAAGGAGAATAGGAAGCAAAAGAGCACAGTGACAGGAGAGTAAGGGAGAAGGAACTGAGAGTGAACAAGATGAGGAGAGGGAAATCAAAGGCAAGGAAGTCATTGTGTAACTACTCGAAGGGTGTCACTGCAAGGAGGGTGTCACACTTTGACATCATGGGGTTTGTACCACAAAGATAACAACCTGAATTTTGATGTCAGAGATATGCCTCCATCATGTTGTTGAACTATACATTTGACATTTACTGCATCAAACTACCACTTCTCTGCATCTAATTAACAATCGAGTTCTCAGGTCTAGTGCAATGGGAAAATAACTACCATGAATCTCTTTAGAGAGCTACAATTTCCCAAAGATCTATATTTGTTGGTTAGTTTTACAGTCCAAGATTCAAGAACCTTACTATCATGCTTATGGCTTAGCCACCTTCCAACTAATGCGATAAAAACACCTAGTAATATTTTCACACTTAACATTATACAATAAACTTAACCTTAATATCTTAGTGAAGAACAAGTAACTAGCTAGACTCTGGAAGGGTTTTTGGATTGACTATTCGTGAAACTCATTGCAGTTAGGTGTGCCAATGTGTTCTGAGTGTTAGCAAGTGCTAGGGAAACACAAGGGAGCACTAGGTCAAAATGCATGGAAATGAATGAATAAGATTGTGTGAGAGGGAGTGTCAATGAGTTCCAAGTGTCGTAAAAGGGGAGTCACATGGTCTACTAAGTAGTGCTAAATCATTCTAGTGTACCAGAGTGACATGCATCCAATATGTGCTAGGTGCCAAAGTGTGCTAAATAGTGCTTGGAAGTGTTGGGGAGCATTAGGGAAACACAAGGGAACACTAGGTGAAAATAATGCATGCAAATGAACGATTAAGAGTTTTTGATAGGAAGTGTCAGTGATTTCAAGGTGTGCTAAGGAGGGAGTGACAACGTATGCTAGGAAGTGCTAAGGCATTCTAGAGGCCAAGGAAACATGCCAAGATGTACTAGGTGCTCAGGTGTGCCAATGCATGCCAGGGAGAGTTATTGAGTGTCGGGGAAAAACAAGAGAGCACTAGTTTCAAATGCATGGAAATGAACGAATAACAGTGTGTGGTGGGGATTGTTAGCTAATTCTAGGTGTGCTAAGGAGGGAATGACAAGGTATTCTAGGTAGTTCTAAGGAATGCAAGATTTCCAGGGCGACATGCCAAGATGTGCCAAGTCCTAGGGTGTTCCAATGTGTGTCAGGGAGTGCCACGAGAGCACAAGGGAGAACTAGGTCAAAATGCATGGAAATGAATGGAAAAGAGTGTGTGATAGGGAGTGTTAGAAAGTTCCAATTGTGTTAAGGAGGGAGTGACAACATTATATGCTAGCCAGTGCCAAGGCATGCTAGAGTGTCAGGGCATGTTAGGGAGTGGTAGGGTCTGTTAGGGAGTGAAAAATCATGCCAAGGAATGTAGGGGATGATAATGTGTTCCATGTGGTACCAATGGATTGTTATACATGCCAGATGTTATGGCATGTAAAAATGTAAACTATGTTGCTTATTTGTTTTATGGGCACGGTTGGATGTGAGCCTTAACTTGGTAACTTGTTAAGTGGGATGAGTTAATATTGGACATGAGAAGCCTAAGATGAGTTATAGGCCATTAGGGAATCAAGGCATAATCTAGTTGTAGTAAATGTAGCTTGGTAAAGTTGTTGTAGTCAAGGTAGGACTTGGTTGGGTTCCTAAGTCTAAAAGAAAATAAGGGTAGTTATGAGGGCATGATAATGAAGGAGTGTCGTGGCATGCCAAGGAATGAAAAGGCATGCTGACATATGCCAAATAGTGTCAATGCATGTCAAGGAGTGTTTGGGAGTGTCAAGGAATCACAAGGGATAACTAGGTCAAAGTGCATGGAAATGAATGAATAAGAGATTATGCGAGGGAGTGTTAGAACCACAAATCTCAAATGCAATAGGTTGAAAATCTCACCTTCTTAATGCACAACAAAATCACAACAAAATATTAAAAGGGGAAAGGAAAAGGAAAATAAAAGACCTTTCAAAGAGGTTGGGAAAAAATAGGACTTGTAGGAGGCAAGCCTACGATTGCAATAAGGGGTTGCGAAAAAGTAGTTTCAGATAAAGGGAGACTTTGGGCTATGCACAACACTATTTTTTCAATGACTTGGTTGGGTTCCCAAATCGAAAAAAAAAAAAAAAAAAAAAGTAACGCTATCTATAAGGGCGTGATAACTAGGGAGTGCCAAGGTGTGCTAGGGAATGAAAAGAAGTGTTAACACATGTGAGACAGTTCCAAGACATGTTAGGCATGCCAATATGTGCCAGGTTCTAGGGTGTGTCACCAGTGCATGTTAGGGAGTGCTAAAGAAACACAAGGGAGCACTAGTTTCAATTGCATGGAAATGAATGAATAAGAGTGTATGATAGGGAGTGTTAGCGAGTTCCAAGGGTGCTAAGGAGGCATGGAAATGAATGAATAAGAGTGTGTGATAGGGAGTGTTAGCGAGTTACAAGGGTGCTAAGGAGGATCAACCCTACCAAATTTAAGCACACTAACCCAAGGATAAACCAAGGATCCAGTGACCCAAATTGTAACTAGATACAAAACCCATTTCAAAATACTCAACCTAGATGGTTTCTAAGGAAATACATGTGTCAGATACTGAATTTAGGAAAAGCCCATTCCAAAGAAAAGAAACAACCCAGTTTAATTCTAAGGAAAATATGCGTTGGAGCTGCAGACATGTATTTCTATTGACCCCCGACATAAACCTTCACCTAGTACTTGGTCTTACATGTATCTAAGGGATACAATATGGTAGTGTTGATGAGCCCTGCTATGGATCCTAAATTTTTGTTTGTCAAAGATTCAAAATAAACCTCCATTGCATATAAATTCCACTGAATATGATCTCCCATATGATATATCTATATCTATATATATGTGTGTGTGTGTGTGTGTGTGTATATATATATATATATATGCCTACTGTGGGGGTAAACAATTAGGTATTCAGAACCCAAAATGTGAATACAGAAAATTGATGATTGATGTTGGAAGTCCAATAATAAGAAGTTGGGTTGCACACAACTAAGATTCCAAATCAAAACAAAAAATCTCCCTGAGGGATTAGAATAGAGAAAAATCAATGTGTTTAACTAATCCAATATATGGGAGTTTGATGCAAGTGATGACGCTGACTCTTGACTTACCTGGCTATCAATTACGAGGAAGTTTAGATTGTAGCCATTGTTAACAATTTTCACAGTGTGGTACATGGTAGCATTGGATTTTTGGTGTCTCAATTAACCAAGCTGCGAAAATTTTAATTAGATCCTTCTGCTGGTCTAGATTGAAGTTAGAGTTTTTTTTATGAAGCTAATTTTAAAATTGGGCGGGACTATTTTATGTAACTACATGTAATGGTTCACAACTATATTGAATGAGGTAATTTGCACTAGTCAAGTGGACTTGGAATTGGAATTCAACATTGTTATTAGATTTATTTTAGATTTGGATTAATCAAGTATTCAAGAATTTAGATAGATTAAATTTCTTTTTATTTTTAATAAGGAAAAAATTATTGATTTTCATTAATAAAAAGTACATATATACTTTGGTATTTCATTGTTAATTATTTTGCATGCCATATATTAGATTTTAAAATAAAATGGTTAAATTTATAAGTATCCAATTACTCTAAATTATAGTTCTTATATTTCTGAAAATTGTCTACTATATTGATTTTCACAAAAAAAAATATTAAAGTTTTTTATGATGACAAATATAACATATATGATTCAAACATGACAAAAACATATCATGATCTATGAAAATTTTCATCGACAGATGACAAATAAACAAGATGAAGGAAAAAATTTCAAGGGCATCCCTTTATAAGTTAAAACTCCCTGAGTTGCAAGAGGATTATGTTGTAGTGGCTACAACCACCCTCCAAAATCTTGCCTTAGCCTATTTTGGAACCTCCCTACCAACCTTTCACAACACCTTATCTTGCATCATCAAGTACTCAAGCTTTAGTGTTTTCCTCGCACAAAGGTAGCTTATAGATCACAATTTGATCCATTCCCCTAACAGGTTGTTTACCTGGACTTGGTCTAGCTGCAGGCTGAGCAGTTTCCCCTAGATAATTGTGCATTTCTGGAGGGAAACCAGCCTTCCCTCCAAAAATTGTGTATTCCTATCTGGCAGCCTGCTGGGCTCCAGGATTGCACAATCCTGCTAGTCAACACGCCTAGCAGGAATTGCACAATTTTCCCCAGCATGGCTGCTCTGCCCAGGATTTGTGAAAATCTTGGCAATAGTTAGCTACTTTGCCCAGAAATTGTTCAAACCTCCTGGGAAATCAACACAACTCCCAACTAGAAATGCACATTTTTCCCAAGCAATTGGGCAACTGCATGCATGAGTAGTCTAGTTGACCATTTCCACCCGGGACCAAGGAAACTTGACTTGCATGCATACATGACATTGCTCTTCCTGGAATAGCAAGAGACAACATGCAAAAGGCATCCCATGATTCAAGGAGATATTTTTAGTAGTCGGGGGTTACATGCAAAGTTGTTTTAGAAACTGTCCTCCAAGTGTCGCTTTTTCCTATATTTGTGGCATACGTTTCATGAGACCATACTTATTTATTCAACACATCAGATCTTATTCATTCACATCAATCTTGGAGCTCTGACATCCCATAACACATCCAAGACTCTTTGACACATCTGGCTCAGCTATTCATGGGTAAGTGGCCTCAACCTGTCTTTTTCAGCGATACTATTGCTTTTTGTGTATTCACTTTTGTGAGTGATGTTTTCTTAATTTCTTTGAATTCTTGTTGTCATTTACATGTATACTAGCTTTGTTTCAGTTTTCGTTTCTATCTCACTTTTGTCACATACATGAAACTGTTTTGCACAAACATTCTCCGTACTGGAAAATCACCTCACCCACATGCATGTTGATCTGTTTGATGAATCTTTCATTCATGTTTTGCATGCATTTTCAACCACTTCTACTATCACTTAGTGTCGTCATGCATTCACTGTCTTATTTAATCTTAGTTTCCCATCAAAGAGTCGGGCCAACCTTGGCCCGGACTCTACCTTCACTGAGGCTGCATTATGCAATCTGGGGAAGGAAGGCTCTGCCTTCCCCTTAAGAAATGTGTATTTCCACCCAGCACTAGCCTCTAGGAATGTTTTGCACATTTCTGGAGGACAGTGACTGCTGGCCCAAGAAATTGTGCAATGCAGTCCTTCCTAGCTAGAATTGTGCATTGCGCAATACCAACAGCCAGCAGCTAGTATGGATTGCCATTCCTGCCTCCCAGATAGCTTATATTGCCTTTTGCATAGTTTTCGCATCCATTCATCCAGCCTTCCAAAAGAAATTGCACAATCTTTCTCATCAGTTTCCTAGGTATGTGCTATGTCATTCCCTTGAATTTGCTTTGTTTTCATTGACATATTTCTTGTCATGCATGCTTCTTGTTTCCATATCTTTCAAATGTTTATCTATCTCAATGGATTCCAAGAGAATAGGATCATAGGACATCGATGGAATTGTAGCTGGAGCAGCAATTGAGTAGATGCCCTCTAGTCTGTTGATCTATGAAGATACGAATCTATATCTAGACAAAGACATCAAAATGAAGTGGCAAGAGGTCAATGAAACATTCACAAGAACTTTTGGGCAAGACCTCGAAGACTGTTAGGTGTATGTGAACATTCACAAGTCCAGTTTGTACCAGACTGCATGTAGATACCCCGCTTTCCCATGTGCAAACATGATACATTGGATCGTCTCTCACACTAATCCCGAGATGATGACCTTGAGTAGTGTTAGTGGGATGAAGTTTGCAACCTTTTGGGAATGAGATTATGATGAGATGTATCAGATGGCAGAGCCTGTGACTATCATCAGTCCTCCATTCAGCTTTCCCAACAACATAGCTAACTCCAAGGACATTCTGAAGGATTGGGTAAAGGAGCCAACTCGATTCAGGATGACACCCAACCAGATCTACATGACAGAGATACTAAGGAAGGCGTACCAATACTTATTCATATTTTCATGTCGACTGTGTGGCCAAGAAAGAATTGAACTGAGGGAGAAACTCTTAAAAGAACAAGATATGTGCAAACAGGAGAGGGAAGCGCAGTAGTAGCAGATACAGTAGGGGGTGCAACATGTGCAAATAGACGAAGCAACTCCCATACAAGTAGTTGATTCATCTTAATAGCTAGCATCAGGTGAAAAAACTGAACCATCATAGGATCAAGACTTTGCTCATGAGATAGAACAAGCACTTCAACAGTTGGATGTAGACATGGAGTAGAAGGAGTTGGAATAGGGCACCAACCTCATGCCTCACCACAAAGAGGTTGAGTCACCCACTTCAATGCATCAAGATGATGAGGAAGTCTTGAATTACCAAGGAGGCACTGAGATCATTAGTGGTCAACCAGAAGGAGAGATGCACAACATCACTTTTGATGAATCTCATCACGGAGTTGTGTAGTATCATAGAGTACCAACTCCAGAGGATAAAACATCTCCTCTGCAAGTTGAGGAGCGAGTGATTGTGACTGATGTGCACAAGCATCCAGTTGCCTTGGCCGATGCAACTAGAGTGTATTCCAAAGCCACTAGCTCAAGTGTTCACTTTCTAATAGCTGAGAATGAGCGAATGGTGAAGGAACTATAGCTGGCCAAGCAAGGAAGAAACTTGGTGACAATGTTCGCCTGAGATAGAAGGCAATACTAGATGAAGTACTACCCCTCAACACAGTTATGCAAGCATTGTACTCCAATTTTGGTACCAGGCACAAGGAAGTTGTCCATCTCAACGGATGGTAGCAGCAATTTGCTAGAAGAGCACGCATCTTGATGAATGTGCATGCTAATGTTGATAACATTCAAACATGGACAATGAAGTACAAGGGAGCCTAGCTTCACTTGCCAAAGAGGATGAGGGCCAATGCAATCGAGTTGAAAGCATGTATCCAAAGTAAGATCCTTAAATATGAGGACCTCCCGCAACTCATCACTAGCATACAATCTTCCCATGCACGAGCATTCAAGAGCATGGATGTTTTGGTGCTCACACTTGCGATCCCATCACTTGGGACTCTCACCCAAGTGAAGACCAAGAAGCATGTCCAACTAGAGCTTGACTCGTACTTCGAAGATTTGATGCGCATCACCACCAGCCCAGACTTGCCTATCAATGTGGACATCATACGCAAGTATGTTGTCAGTCCGTCCACATTGAAGCCAATGATACGCGTGCTTTCAAACAAGTTGGATAGAGGAGCCCGAGAAATGTACCTGGATGCTATGGAGGAAAGGTTTAGGTTTCAGAAATATGTCATAGTTGAACACACAGACACTATCAAGGACTATAAATCTTGGCATCAATATGTTACTATTGATCAGCATGACGATGTCGAGAAGTTGGACTTCTATAATTCTCTAAGTCAGAGTGATGTCTAGTTTGGCTTGCTCAAGCCATTTTTTTCACATGGGTACATGTGCATTGTAATGTTAAGTCATGTCAAGTGTCAATAGTGGATGTAACAGTCATAGAGTAGGTGAAGAGTCATGAGGGCAGTTGAATGTTCACAAAGGGGAATGTCAAGGGTCAACCCACCCTTTTCTATAAATAGTCCCTCATAACTCATTGTATAGGCTTTTGGTCAGCCAAGCTTCTGATAAGACTATCTTGGAAAGAGCTTGGACATTATTCTAATGCGTCTTGGCTTCTCCACTGCATGGAGCTAGTTCATCTCTTTGGAGGAGCAGGCGGATGTGACTGTAACGTTCCACTATCGGGGCTAGCATGTTTAGATGGATGTATTGTATTATTGGAACTTACACTTATTTATATAATAAGAGCCAACATGTTTTCATGCATATGTTTTTATTGTAGTTGGACCATTCCAGTTTCTGTAGCGGTGTATGTTGTTTAACTTATGTATTTGTGTATGAACTTCTTTGTATGAAATTATATGAATCTTGTTGAAGATGTGTTATTGGTTTAACCATCAGTTTGGATTGTCGGCTAACCTGATTTCCAACTTGTGATGCATCTTTGCTCGTGTTTTCCCTTCCCGGTTGAGTATTGTTACAGGTTTCCAAGGGGTGCACTCATCCCAACCCACCTATGTTAGAACCCCTCATGCACCTTCCTTGACTCACTGCATCAGTCACACCCTTGCTACTAACAAAGTTATCTTACTTGCCTCTGTGCGACATCATGGTCAAGGAATTGCTTTACGACCCTCTATTGGGACTCCTAAACCAAACGGTCTGAGTTCTAATTGGGACTTCTTACCAGGGAGATCCCCTTGATATGTTGGCGGGTCCAGAACAGTCAATAGATTCCTTTTTTGAAAATTGAGTAGAAAATCCTCCTTGGCACACAGTTGCATCCCTTCTTTGATAGGAGATCTGATGCTTGATTCTACTCTCTATAGACATTATTAGAGGCCAGTCTTTGAAAGGTATTCATCAAACATCTTATGTATTTCATCCAAAAATTAATGGAAGGTGGTCCAAATTTTGTTCTCAATTGTACCCAATCTAGGATCATCTTGGAATCTCCAAACACAAGTAAATCTTCAATTGCAAGCTAGTTAGCACATAGAAGAGCCCCCAAGAGTATGTTTAGTTGAACTCTATTATTTGACCTTGTGCCACTATACCAACTGAAATGGAAGGTGTTGTCTGGATTCAAAACAAAATGTGTCTCACTTCCATAAACCCCATTGGTGGATGCTCCATAAAAAAAGAAAAAAAAAAGTATGACCATAACTCCATGAGTCAAAAATGTCTTCTAGGTTGTTCCTCCTTCATTAGCCATATCTCCATAACATATGCAAAGATATTTAAATAGGCGTCTCTAGTATCTAGTTTTGTCTGTTCAAAACTTTTCTCATTCCAGCTTCTCCATATTCCCCACAAAATATATGAAGGCAAGGAACGATATGTCTTGAAACCTTCAAACCATTGAGTGAGACATCTCTAAATGGAAACCATGTTCTAGATTACATGTATTTTACATGTTTGAAGAACCCCACTCCATACTGAGATCGCAAAAGGACATGTTAAAAATAGATGTTCCACATCTTCTAAATCTTCTTTGCATAAAGAGAATCTTCCAAGATCCTGAACCCCCCTTTTATGGATATTATCCCAAGTTAAAATATTATTGTGGACCACCAGCCACATAAAACATTTTAATTTGAGAGGTATATCCAATATCCACATGTTATGAAACCAAAAAGCATTATCATTCAATCCACGTCCATGAGAAATATGTTTATAAATATCTTTAACCGAGATCTTCTCATTATACATAACACCTTCCCATTTTAGCTTTTCTTTCTTCTCAGTGAGTGTTAAACCTGTTAGACTTAACTATGTTGTGAAACGTGCCCATTCCATAAATAGATCCTCTGGAAATCCAAGTTCAATTTCATTAATCCAATAACGTGTAACATAAGAAAATCCTCAATCACAAGTGATTTAGTGCATAAAGTAAAGCCTTTTCTTATGTAAATGCTCAAGGATGCAAATAGAAAGAGTATGTATTCCCTCCACTCCTTTGATATCATCTAGTCCTATTGCCATCCTATTCCCCCTTCCAACCTCCCATCTTAGATTTTGCAGTAGCCAATATTTGTTTCTCGTCATGCTTCTCCATATATAAGATGCCACCTTCTTCTTTGGATCCGCCTCTTTAATCCATTCCTTAAGCTGTCCATTTTTTAGATATTTCTCTTTAATAAACTATTACCAAATACCTTTGCCCTGGAAAATTTTCCATAATTTCTTGACAATTAAAGTCTTACTAAAACATTATGTGTCCTTTATACCCCACCTCAATCCTTCTCATGTCTCACAAGCACCTCTAAATAGACCAAAAGTATCTTATTTGTGGATTTAGGCCTAGCCCAAAGGCACCTAGCTATAATATCATCAATTATTTTGGTCTAAGGATACTAAGAGGGGGAAGATACTGAGGTTTGAGCCCTCTAATTGCAATGAAATCGCATCCTCCCCAATTTTCATGAAATGCTTTGAAGATGTCAATTGTTTAGGGTTTTTCCAAAGAGTGACAAGATCACCATTGCAAGGACTGATTTCATGTTTTCAATGGATTCCATCTCTCAAGCTATAGGCATACCAAACCATGGTGAAAATTGGTTCAAAGGCATGAACCTAGACCTAGAAGAAGATTACAAACCTTACTTCAAATCACAATGCAAAGGAGATCACTCACATGTTTTCCCATTCAGATACTTGTTGGAGAGATATGCACCATTGATGAAGGTTGTAATGAAGTTCTTCACATGTGAGAGCAGATTTTATAGGCTATATCAATACCACATAAGACTTCTCATGCACTTTACATCTCCCAAGTCTCTAAATTTGTCTAGCTACTTGTATATGAGCCTAACCAAAATGTATGAAAGGGTGCAATTGAAAGGAAAAGTGCATTATCCCAACCTCTTTCACCATATCTTGATAAATGTTTTAGTACTTCATCAGTTGAAAGAGAAGAACATGACATGGGACACCTTCATTGAGGCAACTTTAAAAACACATATAACCACTTCACCAAGCTAACACCAAACCATGTCAGTAAAACCCATGGAGGTGGGGTCATCAAGCAAACATGATGAGCATAAATTTTCCAAAACCCACCTAAGCCTATCTATCTAGCCTAAAATCATTTACATTCCAGTCATCTCTTGGTTGTGATTTCATAGAGAGAGTCCTCTCTAGTTTGGCAAGGCTAGCTACCAAACTAAAAGCTTGGTCTGTGGTTACCTCCATCGATATCCTCATCATCCTGGGACATTGTGGAGGATAATAGGGGTCATGACAACTAGGGAGAACCAAGGTGTTCTAGTGAATGTAAGGTTTCCAAGTCATGGAAAAATGTAATGCTAGTTATGAGGTCATGACTACGCTAGTTAGCATGCCCTAGCATTCCCTAACACACCTTGGTAGTCATGACCTCATAACTAGCATTACATTTTTCCATGAGTTGGGAACCTTACATTCACTAGAACACCTTAGTTCTCCCTAGTTGTCATGACCTTTGTTATCCTCCACAATGTCCCAGGATGATGAGGATATCGATGGAGTTAACCACATACCAAGCTTTTAGTTTGGTAGCTAGCCCTACCAAACCAGAGAGGACTCTCTCTATGAAATCACAACCAAGAGATGACTAGAATGTAAAGGATTTTAGGCTAGATAGATAGGCTCAGGTGGGTTTTGGAAAATTTAGGCTCATCATGTTTGCTTGATGAACCCACCTCCATGGGTTGTACTGACATGGTTTGGTGCTAGCTTGGTGAAGTGGTTATATGTGTTTTCAAGGCTACCTTAGTGAAGGTGTCCCGTGTCATGTTCTTCTCTTTCAACTGATGGATTACTATAACATTTATCAGGATATGGTGAAAGAGGCTGGGATAATGCACTTTTCCTTTCAATTGTACCCTTTCATACATTTTGGTTAGGCTCGTATACAAGTAGCTGGAAAAATTTAGAGAATTGGGAGTTGTAAAGTGTATGACCAGTCTTATGTGGTATTGATATAGCCTATAAAATATGCTCTCACATGTGAAGAACTTCATGAGAACCTTCATCAATGGCGCATATCTCTCCAACAAGTATCTGAATGGGAAAACATGTGAGTGATCTCCTTTCCATTGTGATTTGAAGTAGGGTTTTTACTTTTATTCTAGGTCTAGGTTCATGCCTTTGAACCAGTTTTCACCATGGTTTGGTATGCTTGTATATTGAGAGATGGAATCCATTGAAAACATGAAATCAGTCCCTGCAATGGTGACCTTGTCTTCCTTCAAGGTGAGGGAAAATATACCAAGTTCCAACACGTGCCATGTTCCAATGTGCATAAAGGAGTGTGATGCATGCTACAAAGTGGAAAATCATATCGAACAGTGCTAAGGTGTGCTAGAGAGTGCCAATGCATGCTAAGGAGTGTTAGGAAGTACTAAAAAAATACAAGGGAGCACTAGGTCAAAATGCATGGAAGTTAATGAATATGAGGATGTGTTAGGGAGTGTCAATGAGTGTTAGCTATCATGTCAAGGAGGGAGTGACAAGGTATGCTAAGCATGGGTAAGGCATGCCAGGGAATATTACAGAAGGTCAAGAAGTTCTAAAGTGTGCTTGGTAGTTCCAGGGTGTGCTAACATGTGCCAAATAGTGCCAAGGCATGCCATGTGCTAAGACATGCTAGGATGTGCAGGGTGCCAGAGTATGCCAATATGCGTCAAGGAGTTTCAAGGCATCAAAAGGAATAACCAAGCTAAAATGCAAGGAAATGAACACATGGGAGGGTTAATAAGTTGGGACTTTATCTTTTGCAAAAGGGGAACTCTAGGCACACTAATAATATGTTCCAATACATGCCAAATGTCAATGTGTGCCAAGTTCTAATGTTTGTCAATGCAATATTATGCCAAGGTGTTCCAGGGCATGCTAGGGACTATAGGGCATGCCAACACATGATAGGGGAGTGCTATGCTATGTTAGGGCATGCCAACATGTGCTTGGGCATCCTACTCATGGCAAGATGTTCTAGGTACAAAGATGTTCCAAGTACAAAGATGTTCCAAGACATGCGAGATGCCAAGGAATGTTAGTGTACTATTCCAAAGCATGTTAAGGTGTGCCATGAGTGTTGAGTGCTAGGTCTCTCTCTTTAATAGAATTGACAGAGCTTGATTATTTATTAAATAATATAGTTCCTAGACACACTATTGGAACTTTATTTAAAGGAAATTTGCTTGATAATAAACCTAATAGAGATGAATCATGTGTTGACTCATAGGAAAACTATATTCTTATGACTTGAGGGAAATGATACACACTAATTACTTATTAACAAATTGACTGACTATTATAACCATTATGACCTTGCACACATAATGAAAAAGACTCCACAACAATGGTATTAAATCATTATATTTTGACAAAAAGTATACGAACAGGTACATAGCGTCATCAAAAACTCATTGGAATGATCATTGATGACGAATATTTTTTGACCATCACCAAAAGTAACCAAAAAGAGAATTGGTGAGGGTCAATAAAAGATTGTCACTAGAAGTGTCACAAAAGAGAGAATTAGTTATGGGCCTTTAACGACCCTCACCAAAAGTGTCACCAAAGAGAGAATTAGTGACGGGCATTTAACGACCCTTACCAAAAGTGTCATTGAAAATGGATTTGGTGACAAAACTTAAAGGATAATCACTATATATACTTTCAACAACGATTTTTTAAAGACCGTCACCATATTCGACATTGGTGATGGACCTTAAAGGTCCATCACAAGCATGAAGCGTTATCAAAAAATCATTGAAATGATCAATGATGATGAACATTTATTGACTGTCACCAAAAGTAACCAAAAATCTCATTAGTGACAATCAATAAAATATCATCACTAGAAGTGTCATCAAAGAGAGAATTAGTGATGGGCCTTTAACGACCCTCACCAAAAGTGTCACCAAAGAGAGAATTAGTGACGGGCCTTTAATGACCCTCACCAAAAGTGTCATTGAAAATGGCTTTGGTGACAAACCTTAAAGGACCATCACTATATACACTTACAATAATGTTTTTTTAAACACCATCACCATACGTGACATTGGTGACAGAACTTAAAGGTCCGTCACAGGCATGACCCTCACCAATGACCTTTTTTCTTGTAGTCTATGTTATAAAGTTCCAACAAGTCGTATGGTTGTCATGTCATTATGTTTTTCATGTTTTTTATGTTTCTCATGTTGGTTTGCTTCTCAGCAGGATGATCATTATAAATACTGCAACGAGCTAAGTTATAAAGCTCCATGGGTAGTATGTTTTTCTTTTCAACAGTCTTACTAGTTGTAGGTGCCATTGAACACTGAGGATGGTGTTCCCCCAAGGGGGAGGGTTTTGTAAGAACCCTAGTCAAAAATCCATGTAATAAAGTTAATAAAGGAAAAATAATAACCAATGTCATGGGACACATATTCCAAGTTGTATGTTGGGAAAAAAATAGTGATGGGGATAACCTATGATTAACTAATGGCCATGGAAATTGGAAAAGGCAATGGAAAAGGATTTGGAAAGGCATGAGACATTTATTGGCATTATATTTATGAAAATAATGGAAAATAGGAGAAAAGGGAGGTGAAAGGTCACACGTTGCATTTGAGGAGGAAAATGAAGGAAAAATAATGGAAATTGAAGAAAATAGAAGCCTCAATGATAAAAAGGCTTCTGAGGATCAATCTGAAACATTTTGTCAGTGTTAGCTTAGTGTCAATTTAGTTTTGGAGCTCTCATTTTATACTCTCCCCTTCTCATACTCTTTGAAACTTAGAGTTTTATTGGAGAACTCTTGGAGGAGTGTGGAATACTTGGGAGTTTAAGCAAGAAGGAAATGGAAGAGCAGTGAAACGCAAGATGACATTAGGATCGGCGGCTACAACAAGTTTTTCTTGTAGCTATTGAATTTCATGTATGCTTTCCTTGCTAGTTTTAGCATGCATGGCACATGCATGTTTTTTCTTGGTTATGATTTGTCATTGGCATGGAGGATTTCCTAGATTGATGGTGGATTTTACCAGCCTTTCCATTTCCTAGATAGCCATGGTGTTTTGGGTGTCTTCCCTTTTTTTCTAGTTGGTTCTCATGTTCCTTATGGGTGTGGGTTGATTTACTAGTTCCTGGAAGCCTTGGTTGGACAAACACTTTGAAATCCCCGTAACATCTTGGGTTGAGTTACTATTCCTAGAATCCTTAGTTGGAAAAAAGTTCTCGAAGACCTTGGTAGATTGAGTTACTAATCCTAGAAGCCATGGTTGGATAAACATTCTGGAAGCCCAACAACAACTATATGTTGAGTTATTAGTCTTGGAAGACTTGGTTGGAACAAATTCTCTGGAGCACTGGAAGCCTGGGTAGAGACCAATATGGTGATACTTAGTGATGTCTGACTATGAGGTAGAATCACTGGTTGAGGTTTTAGGTGGATTGGCCTCTGAAAGCCCTAGTTTTATTTTGTTTGATTTGTTCAATGATATCCCACATTCATGCTTGGTATATGGCACAAGGGTGATTGGATAAAATAAATATTTGGTTCAGCCAACCTATGGTTGGATGATTCATGGATGTCCTAGACCTAGTTGAATTTTTCATATGTTAATAATAGATCCTTTCCTCTTGTATTTTATGGGTAAATATACTTGTTCATATGTGGTTTTTATGGATGTTATATCTTTGTTATTTTTATTGAATATATGTTGGTTAAGAGGATGTTTTATGATAGTTGTTAAGTATGTCTCTCATCATTTTTTGATTATCCCACAAATTAAAAGTTAATATTGACCTAATAGATGATAATGCAACTATTATGATAAGGAATCAATGTTTCCTTACAAATCTCAGATAGGTATGGTACCCTTATGCTCACATTGGTTGTTATGGCCTGTAGATTACATATTTGTGATATGTTTGACAAAATTCCTGTCATGTCTAGTAGGGGTCTAATCAAGTCATTGATCAAATATTTGCATTAGTAATATTGTTTCATTGTTATTTATCATTTCTGAAGTTTTCATGAAGTTATGGGTAGTGGCCTAAGTCCTGGCCCTAAAAAAGTGGCACAAAATCAGGGGTCATTGGCTTAGAACTAGCTAAAGCATTCCATAGTCAATGGCATGCCTTGTTGTGGGAGTGATTGGAATGCCTTGGTGGCATGCATGGCTTTTCATGGGAGCGGTTGAGGGTCCAGTTTAGTGAAATGTCAAGTTGTCTCAGGGTTTAGTCACATGGAAGGGTTGGTTGGCTCCTGAAGGTTCTGTAGCATGTGTGGAAGGTCATAATGGTTTTTTTTTGTCATTTCCAGTTCCTTAACTATACATGGGGAGTTGAATCACATCATAGTATCCTCACATCACATGTTTACCCCAGCGGACTGCTTAACTTGGGTAAATGTGGGAGGAGGGTGTTACAAGAAATTTTTATCTCACAAAACAAGTATATCAAGGATTTTTTGAAGAAATTCAACATGGAGGAATGTTCTTTGGTAATCACTCCAATGGTTATGTTGAGGCCTTGAAAATTGTTGCAACAACATGGGGGAGACCACCCGGTCCGGACCTTGGTTAACAGCTCCTTTTCCGTTTGGAATGGTGGTTCTGACTGGTTCAACTAGGTCCAGTTACCTTCTCTCAATCTCCAATGGCTTCAAAATATGACTTTCATTCACCAATGGAAAAGATACATCAGATCGTCCTTCTAGCTGATCAGGCAAGAAAGTGATCCTTAAGCTAATTTAGGGCTCAACCAATCCACTACTAAAATTTGCCTCTTTGGAAAGAGGACTTGAAAGAATGTAGGAATTAAGCTAAATGAAAACTTATGCTAAGATGAAAGCAAAAGAAACTATCCTAATCCTATCTCAATTAGGCAGATATAGATCTAACCTAACCAAGAGCAGGTATTTAAAGTATTGAGATTTAAATGTCTTGTTTATAATGAATATCAAGTTAATGAAATAGTTCAATTAACCGACATTATGAATACCAAACACATCCTATTAAGACCTTTTGACTAAAATAATCAATCAACAACACTCAGGAAGAAGTTCACAAAGTGATATTGATCAGTTACTCAGTAACTTGAATTCTTAGACAATAATATGCGGAAGAAGTTCACAACATATCACTATTTATTCATCCAATATTAAAAGACAGATTTGTGAGTAAATAGTTACTCAGAAATCAGAGTTCGGCCCATAAGAGCAGAGATAAATAACAACATAAAATAGAAGCAACTTACCCATACCGACAAAAGTGCACAAATATGTAAGCAAATTGACACCATTCATGTTATCATAAATGAAACTAGAATTTAAAACAATAGTGTTCGAAATACCAGTTTATTAAATCCATTTCTCCAGCTCTGGTCTCTAATAGTCCTTTACAATGCCTGAGCTTTTGCTTTCAAAAGCAAAGCTACAATAGTGCAAACTCTGTTCATTATACATAACTTAGGATGTAAAAGAAAAACCTCAATAATCTCCAGATCTGAGATTCTACTCCTCCCACCTACAAATCTAAATCCCTATTACAAAAGTGCTTTTAGAATTTCAGAATTGCAAAGGAGAGCAGCCCCTATTACATTCTGCAATCTGTTATTTATAACATTTGCAAAGGAATTATTGAGAGTAAAGTTTGTTGAAGAGAAATCTGTCCAATCCAATTTTATTCGCTTCAAAAATTTTAATCTTCAATTGCTGGAGCATTTCTATTGACTGAGATCCTTTTCTCCATATTTCTTCCACTGTTTTCCTGCAAAAGAAATCAAAATAAATTAAAATGCAACAATAAAATCAAAATGTCATTGCTGGCATTTAAAACAAATCCAATCAAATACAATTAAATAAATAATTGTAAATAAAATGTAAGATTTCTATTGATGACTGGAATATCTTAATTGGCCAAGGATATCATTGACAAATGGATTTGTAATTAGAAGAGTATTGGGCAAATGAAAATGCAAAAAAAATAAAACTCAGAAATTGATTTTGTTTTGAAAATTCGAAGCTTGGTCTTCTGCCTAATTTTCGACCAAATAAATGACCAAATCTATTAGTGAAACCTCCTCGGAAATGTTCTCCTTGATTTTATCTTTCCAATGAGCCATCCCGGGCCTTATTTGGCCAAGTAAAACTCAATCTATGAGCTTCCAAAGTTGATGAGTCAAATCTGGCCTAAATCTGGAAATTCTGTTGCTGGGCTGAATATCAGAATTTTTTATTAAAAATCTAATCCTGAATTAGTATTCTAATTAATTCTAAATTAATTATTAATTATATAACTAAACTAATTATTTAATAAACTAGTTATTAATCTAACTAACTAATACAATTAACTATTTATAACAAATTAGTCTAATTAATAATTAATTAAAAGTTAATTAAGTTAATTATATTTTCCATATTAATTAATTTAATTAATTTAAAATTAATTATTTATTTACAAAATGCAGTGTTGTACATTTTATGCATTTTTAACCCAGGCCAAATAAATGATGAGACTTCAAAGGAGTACCATTTCCAAACTAGTTGACCAAATAAGGCGAAACAAGCGTCAATGGGAAGCTTATAAAAAATCGATTTAACAAAGCAATCAAAACAAGAATCCAAAGAAAATGAAAAATTAACAATCGCGTAGGATAATCAAATAAAATAAAAGTCTTAAAAGTCGTTTAGCCAAAAATTTATAGAAAGGATCCCCATTATTTGAAGTGAACAAGTCAAAAATGGGGGGGTTGTGTTTTACCACAACAGGTTACAAGTTGAAAAATCAACAATATTGATGAATCACTGGAGGTGGATTGGACCTTATATAGATCTATTATTGGTAGCCTCTTACACTTGATAGCCACCAGACTAGACATTATACAAGAAGTTGGTATTGTTGGAAGATTTGAAGCAACCCCTAGATAGAGTCATATCCTAGCATCAAAGAGGATTCTCAAATAAGGCTAAGAGCGACAATGGACTATGGACTTTGGTATCCCAAAAGTAAATATTTTTCACTAATTGTTTTTAATAATGTTGATTGGGTAGGTGATGTAGATGACTGAAAAATCACTAGTGAAGGTGCTTCATTTCTTGCTGAATGTTTTGTTTCATGGTTGAGCAAGAAGAAAGCTTCAATTTCCCTCTCTATTACTAAAGCAAAATATATAGCAGCAACTTCTTGTTGCAATCATATATTATGGTTGAAGTAGACTTTACGAGACGTGTAAGTGACATATGATCATCTTATACAAATCATCTGATGGGCCTCATAACAAATACACAACAAGGCACATCTAGCCATACTTTAGCATACTTTTTCCTCTCTCTTTGCATTTCATAACATGTTTTGAGCTATAATGTGTTCATTAGTTAGGGAAAATAATATTTCCATATCTTGCAGCATAACATAGTTGAATGTGCAAGAAGAAGAACATTTAATGTGCAGGGATACATTGGAAACCAGCTAGAGGAGATTTAGGAGGCTTATCCCTTCATTTACCTACCTACAACATGACATGCTCCCTATATTTACTCACCTACAGCTGGAGGATCTATTGAAAAATTGATGCACTCAAGGACTGTGAGGATCTTAGGGAGATAGATCCACCTTTATAGGGATTTTGGAGGGAAGAAACCCCACCTTCCAAGGAGGCTTCCACCTCAACCATTTTTATATAAATAAATAATCCCAAGGGCTCAATAGGATTCACATTTTTAGATAAGGATAGAGATTGCTAGAACTAGGAGCTTGTACTTGTCATTTTCAATTATCTCATCAAGTAATTGAGGATTGTTTGATATAAATGAAAAGAAGATTTTCATCTTCAATTTGAGTGTGTTTTAGAGGGCTGAGTTCCCTTGGGTTAGGGCCCAAACCAAGCACTCTAGTATCTCTCCTTTGTATATTATTATTATTCATTTCATTTCTTATACTTAGTTTAGTAATATTTTTTTGTCAATAATCCCTCTTGTGGGAAGTGTCATTGTAGACTTTGTGTTGGCAAGCAAAAACATAGTTTTTCTCCTTTTGCAATAGTTATATCTCCAATTAGTTTTCATTTTTTCATCTTTGAATTCCGCAATTGATAATTTGTTTAGTAGTTTATTCAAGTATAAAAATCATAATATTTATTGTGTTCAAGCAATAATATTGTGTTGCAGGGCTAAGAAGTATCATTTTCACATTCCATCCTACCATTGACACCCCCCTTCCCTCCTCAAAAAATTCTTCAAGCAAATTGTTCATTGAGAACTCTTTTTAGATTTGTTAGATGCCAGTGTTTGCATTTTTCCTTGTGCAAGATGGGATCGTAAGGGGCACTAATATTGGAAAGGACCTCTTACATCTAAATTCTACCTTGTCCCACCTTTCCACACCCTTGTATCGCCATCTAAGCCCACATAGTGCTCTTGAATTTGATCCTATATGAAAACAGGGCAATCTTGTAGCACCTTGTACAAATCTTGTAGCATTGTGCATAAACCCTCCAAAATCGACCAAAATTTCCCTTTCATTTTTATTTTTTCATATTATCCCTATATAATGACTCTTAGGGTTTGAAACCGAGCTTAAGGAAGGCCAGAGACCACTTAGGACATGCATTTTCATGACTGCAATTCATTTATGCAATTAGGGTTAGTAAATAGGTTCATGAATTTAATGGTATAGGGATGGTTTACATGGTTACTTCTTGAATCATCTAATGAAATTTGTCACTAGAGTACGATATCATTGGAATGAATTCATTTAGAATTTATTTCATTCTCTTTAGTTATGCACTAGACTAGGTTTGATTTCTTTGTCTTTTATTTCCTGCAATAGGTTAGGGTTTCCATTTCAAGCATTTCATTTCCTGCAATTAGGTTAGAACCTATTTTTATGGAACATTTCTATTTATTGCAATTATATTATAATATACTTGTATGCAATGTTTCCATTCCTACAAGTAGATTAGAATTTCATTTTATGAAAATTTTAATTTTTGCAAGGATATTAAATTTTCCTTTCATGCAACATTTTCATTCCTACCAATAGATTATAATTTCCTTTTATCCAACATTTCCATTTTTCTATGTAGATTAGAGTTTCCTTTCATGCAACATTTTCATTCCTGCAAGTAGACTAGAATTTCCTTTTATGCAACTTTATTTCCTTCTTTCAAAACCTAGATTTAGTTTGTAGAATGGTCTTTTTACACCTTGATTTGATTCACTACCTCAAAGGAGCTTGAGTAAAACTTAGCTTATTGTGCATATAGCACGGTCACCTCTTAAGTTTGTACAAATACCAAAGTGATAAATTAAAGCTAATATCCATGGGAATTGGAACATTCTTGTTACAATACTAGAGCTCATCACTCTTTGGTGTCATTTTTAGGGAGGTTTCCAAGTAGGTGTTGTTTCTTCTTACAATTATTTTCTCTTTTTCCATTTTGTTTCCTAGAAAAAAATAAAAACAATTATCTTCATTAGTTTTTGTTTACATAGAAAGCTCAAAAAAAAGTAAAAAAGAGAAAAAGAAAAAACATTTATTTCATGCCTCGTAGGGTTAGGAATAACTTAGGGAATTTTTATCCAAAAAACCCCAATCCTACAACTAGTCAACCATCACTCTTGTTCAATGACTGTGAGCCTCCTACTCTTACGACAGAGGATTTGGAGAACCCCCTAGGTGAGAAACCAGAGATCTTTGAAGAACCTATAGGGGAGGAAGAACCTACATCACCAACCCAAGATATGGTTGGAAATATGTAGCTTGATACATTTCCCATTAGAGAAACCTATTGGGAGGCTAGAAATAAGAACATAAGCCCCACTGCTTTCCCACACTCATTTTCTAAATACCCTAATACATTCATGTTCGAGGTTTTTGCGATTTGTAGAACCTATGATTACACTTCTGATGAAGAGAAGTTGAATTTGTTTCCCTCCTCTCAAGGATACATCCCTACACTAATTCATGGGTTTGGAAGAAGGAAACATCACCACTTGGGCTCGAATGTAGCAATACTTCAATGAGAAGTACAAAGACTATTGTATATCAAAAGACACTAGGGAGGAAGTCCTTAGGATGACTCAAGAGATAGTCAAGTCGTTAGAATACTATGAGGAGAGGTTCAATTTAGTTATAGGAGAGCCAACTGCAACATTGACCCATAATCAATAATCTTGTATTACTTAGATGGGTTATGGATTAGCTAATGGAAACCCTTAATACATTCTCTAGTGTATACATTTACCAGTTGAATTATGAAATCAAGATAGTGTTTAAGAATCACTCTAGGGCTACAAGGAAATGAGGTAGATCTAGTCAAGGCCTCAAAAATTCTTCATCCTCTACCTAAGCCATAAAACATGAAATAGGGAGTATGTTGGAATATTTCAAGAGTTAAATGTTACACACTTCTCCTTGCATATGGACACCATGCAGATTAGGAAGAAACAAGAGGAGGAAGAAAGGGCACTAGTTGTATTTTTCCCTAAATGTACCAAAAGGCACCGTAGGAATTAATGCCCATTGAATGTGATAGAGGTTTTCCTATTATGTGATGAGAAACATGCAACTGATAAGTTTCCATCTCTTCAAAGATTGAAGGTTGTGTATCAAGGGGCTAAGGGAGGTGTAGAAAAACAAATTTGATGAACCAAAGGAGACCACAAGGCCCTCAACCATATTAACAAGGAATGAAAGGTGTACACTATCCTTCTTTCAATCCAAACCAGAGTGCACCCTTTCAGCCCTATTATCCTCTAAACAACTCACCTTGGTCCATGACTTTTCCTTAGACCTATCCTCCTTAGTATCCTCCTTGTCCTATCAATCCACCCTTCCAACCATACCAACCTCAACCTTCTCAATGGGGCAATCATTCACAAGGATGGAGGACCCAAGTAGCCAAACCACCTGCTTTAATTCCTTCTCCTCCTCCTCAACCATAGATACCTCATAATAACCCATCAAAGAAACCTCCAATGTCTTATCAACATAATCTGAACCCAAAAAATAAGCAAGCCCAGTAGGTCGATAGGGGGGAACATCTTGTCTTTGAGGTTTCTGATAGTGGGGAACATCCTATCCTTCTTATGTTATGGAAATCTAGGAAATCAACCTTAGGTATAGGAAGGTACTTCTTGATGCTCACCCACCTTCTCCACCAGAATATCTTGAATAAGAGAAGGAAGGTAGTACCCCTCAAGCCAATATACCTCCCTATCCTACAACTTTGGTCCAACCCAAGCAACACACCCCAAAAGAGGTTGAACTTCTAGGAGAACTGAAGAACTTGTGTGTTGAAATACCCCTCCTCTAGGCCATCAAAGGTGTTCCCATCTATAACAAGATTATCAAGGAATAGTGCTTCAAGAGGCTAGGAAGGAGGAAGAGATATGCACCCATTATCAATGTTTTTGGGCAACTGATGAATCTAATGCTTGGAAAGGCCATCTCCCCCAAGTACTTAGATCTTGGTAGCATGGTAGTGGATGTGCATATTAACAATTATGTAGTCCCAAAACACTAATTGACCATGGAGCTACAATCAATGTCATGACCAAGGAAAACATGTTTAAACTCAACCTCTAGGGAGCCCTAAGGAAACCACCACTATGTTGTGACTTGCAAATTGATTCATAGTAGTTGTTGAGGGTTTTATTGAATATGTGATGGTTTCCATCAATTCTTGGGAGTACCCCATTGATTTCCTTGTACTCCGTCCCAAGACTAAGTTCAATGGGTACCCTCTGATTCTTAGGAGACATTGGTTACTACTATTGATTCTTACATTAGTTGTAGAGCTAGAAACATGGCAATAAAGAATGGTTAGCTCACAAAGCAACTTGTATTACACCCCAATGCTCAACCCCTCATTGGGCATGATTTTCCTACATGGGTGAAGGAGGAAGAAGAAGAATAGTTCTATCAGTCATATTCCTACCCAATATGTACATTAGAATCCACTGTTGCAAGAAGACATCTAGATGAGGATGATCTTATTCACAAATTTCTGTGAAACCAACCTCTTGTTTCCATGCAAATTGATGAAGTACTGGAGGAGTAAATAGGGAAGCCTGAAAAAAACCTATGGGAAGAACTATTCGCTACTGGTTATGATAAAAATCATTCCAAAATTGGGGAAATCATTCCATCTAAAACCTTGAAATCAATTCTTCCCTTTCAAGAGAACAAAATAGAAATTGCTCACTGCCTTGAGACAACATTGTGATGCCTTGCTTGGAGTGCTTCTATCATTTTTTACACATCACATATACATTAAAGATGGATGAAAACATGTGCACCAACCCCAAAGAAGAATGTACCATGCCCTTAAGGACATTGTAAACAAAGAATTGCAAAAATTATAAGATGCAAGATTCATTTATCCTATCTTAGGTAATGAGTGGGTGTCACCACTTGTTATTGTGCCCAAGAAAAATAGGAAGTGGAGAATTTGTGTTGAATACATGGAACTTAACAAGGCTACAAAGAAACATCATTTTCCCTTATGTTTTATTGATTAAGTTTTGGACGGCCTTGTAGGGAAGAAGTTATTTTCATTCTTGGATGGTTTCAGTGGGTACAATCAGATTTATATTAGCCCTGAGGATCAGTATAAGACCACCTTCACATGTCCATGGGATACCTTTGCCTATAGTTTCCTTTAATTTGGGCTATGTAATGCCCCTGCCACCTTCCAAAAGGAAGCACTAATTATTTTTGTTGACCTTATTCATGATACAGTTGAAATCTATATGGATGACTTCACCCCTTATGGAGACGATTCCCAGGAAGCCCTCTCCAATATGTGTAAAGTTTTAAAGAAGTGCACTGAAATGAATCTCTCACTAGTCCATAAAAGTGTGAATTTTTTATGAATGCAGGGATTGTTCTAGTTCACTTCCTTTCTAACGAAGGGACCCAAGTTGAACCTAAGAAGATTTCCATTAACAAGAGGGACGAGATATTAGAAGTTTCCTTGGACTAGTTAGATATTATGGGGGATTTATTAAGGGTTCTAGTAGTATGGCCTCACCATTGTTTGGATTGTTAACTAAGGATTCAAATTGTTGTTGCACAGATAAATGTCAAAAGGCATTTGAAGAGTTAAAGGAAAAATTGACTATTGCACCAATTCATAGGGGTCCCAATTATGCCTTGCATTTCCATATCCACATAGCCGCATCCAACAAAGATGTAGGGGAATTTTTGATAAGTGGAAAGTAAATTTCCCTATGCCATATATTTAATCAGTAAGAATATATCTAAGGTTGAACTTGATTACACCATTACTAAAAAAGAGCTCTTATATGTTGTGCACTCCTTGAAAAAGTTTAGGCATTATATCACAAGGTACTAAGTCTTTATACCTAATAATCATGCAACTATTAAATATTTAATGAAAAAAACTAATGCCAATGCATTTTATCATTAATGGTTATTATTGTTGCAACAATTTGATCTAAACACTATTGACAAGCCATGGAAGGAAAATGTGGTTGTAGATTTTTTGTCTAGACTAAAATTACCTACAAAAAATGAAGATATGATAGATGATCAACTCCTGGATGAGAACCTCTTTTCCATTTCATTATTGTCACCTTGGTTTTCTGATATATAAAATTACTTGGTTGCTAGGATATTCCCTCCTAATATATCCTCCAAGGAGAAGAGCAGAATCATCAGAAAAAATTCCCTGTTTGGTAAATTAATTGTTCTTAATTTACTTAATTAATTGTCAACCAAGATTTGTGTACTTGTGAAATGTATGCTCACTATATATGCTAAGATTCGTCTTATGAATAAATTGATTCCATAAATGAAACTAGTACTAGGTATGAACACAAATTGGAGAGTAATTACGCACATGTTCTTTCAATCTAAAGTTATATTCTATCCTAATTAATCGAATTGAACACTTTTTTGCAGAAATTGAAAATCTAGCTTAAGTTGCAGAATTAAAAACTTTATCCTAATTGTATGAAACGAAAATGCTTAAAAGGAAAATTTTAAGAAAGAAATTATATAATTCTATTTTGTAGAATTCAAAGCATTCTACACTAACTTGCAGAAGGAAACTTTTATACTAAATTGCAGCAAATAAATTCTAGATTAATTGCACAAAAGAGAAATTGCCACAAAAGGATCTACTTACAGAAAATCAAATGAAAATCTTTACAACTTGAGAATGATTACTTGTGTGCATATTTATCCTCTAAAGAGTGTTTCATCAACAAGTAAAAAATCGATTTAAAATACAAAATGATTAAGTACTGGAAATAAGATGCATTAAATAATTAAAATATTTTTAAAGCTTTTCTGTTTATGAGTACTTTGTAATCAAAATGACAATTTTCAGAAATGCAACTATAATGGAAACAAATTTTGAAAGAAACTAAAATAATAAGGATAAGAAATGAAAAACAAAACCTCACAGCTCGACAAGGGGCCCTCCTGTGAGTGCAAGTCAGCTAGCAAGCACAAAATCTTCACACATGCATTTCCAAAATTATGTTATATTAAACTGAAACAGAATATATCGGTCCTCACAGTAAAAGAACTATAAACTTCAATATTCAAAAAAACTTATGTCTCAGGACTCGGCTTATAACCTTATATAATTTTCAGAAAACAATTTTGAGAGTTTTATGCCTACACGACATGTGTTGTATTCACATCTACGAGATAGATATCATTTAAAACTCAATTTGTTTATGACTTTCTACTGAAAGAGAAATTCACAAGATACTCATCTCGATCCAAAATATAACAATTGAACAGGTCTTCAGTCTTGCTCACTTGATATTGTTCTATTCCTCTGATTGATCACTACACATCATTTTCAAAGCTTGACTTTTGGATCTCTCAATCCTTGTATACTTCCAAGTTGTGCTAAGAGGTGGTTATCCATATGGTGGACAATTTTCATCTCTAGGTAATCTTCACCCCTTATTTCAAGTGTTGCAACCTGTCTAACAATGAATATTTCTGCAGAAGCCAATATTAGCTACAGAATATTTGTAATTCTATCATTGTAATAATATTTTCATTATAATTCATTAAGAAGTAAATATTCTAATTATGGATGATGAATACCTTTTTGAGAGTTGAACTTGACCTTGAACATGTTAAGTTTGATAGAAAATGGTGATAAGAAGGTGAAATAAGAGGGAAAAAGGATAGTAAAAAAGAAACAATTCTAGACTTCAACAATCCCCCACACCAAAGGTTTTTCATGTCCTCATGCACCAAAAATTCAAAATTGTCTCTTCTTTTTTATTTTAGTGAATGATCTTTGAATCTGGTTGTTATAGACATATTTGGGCACTGCAACCCCAATCACATATGTCCATAAACCAATGGCTTCTAAACCCCTAAAAGTGTTGTTTCACACCCTAAAGGAACAAGGTCAGCTGATTACATCATTTTCCAGAAGTTCTCCCTGAAAAACTGCTCAGAACTGGTCAAAACTGGACTATACAGACTGCTCCATGCTAAGGGTGCGATGCATCTCACCTATCACATTCAAAGGGTGTGATGCATACTGAAAATCCCTTCTGTAGGGTGCGATGAGCGAGAGCAGACAAATGGCAGAGGAAGTTTCTAGGTGAAAACCCAGAGAATCTTCTAGAAACTACTCATTTGACACTTGCCTCTCAGAATTCACCTAGGGATGAGTAAGAGATCATGAAATCTCCAAGTGGAACCAAGAACTATTATAGAAATGACACTAATCAAAATCTCATAAGCTGACTCACCCACCTGCAAATATCTATATATGGATCCCTCATCCTAGAGATCCAGAGGCTGGAATTTTGTATTTTTGTAAGGAAGTGTTGTTGGTTTCCATGTGAAACATTGTAGTGTTGGGTGATCTAGATTTTCATGAGGTGAAGAGGGCTTTCATGCTAGGAGGATGGTGTTGGGTCAAACTGTTGGGTTGTAATCCTCTCCTCTACTACTTTTATCAATAAAGCTATTTGAGTTTTCCTCCACATTCTTGTATATTTCTGAATCTTGTATTGGTGTATGCATTTGTATGGTTAATATACATCTGATCCTATATTGTTTACTGTTATAGATCTCTATGCTTTGATGGTATTACGCTGCTTTGACTCTACAAGTGTTCTTTGAAGCAGGACAAGTGAGGAAAGAGTAGTGAATCTCTGTCAAAGCGGGGAGGAAACAAGCAAGGAGCCAAGCGAAAGACTGAGGTTGGTACTCTATGCTTCTCTCTCATCTATCTCACATAAAGGAAAACACAAGTAACTTTAGTTTGTTTGTTTCTAAGATAGCCACATGTCTTAGTGGGACTAGTAGCTCTGAATAGACAGTATTTTTCCCAATAACAAAATGGTGATTCCGCTGGGAATCAAATAGTTTGATTTTTAGTTAAAATTGTTTGCTTTATAAACTATAGACAGAGCCTAAAGTTAAGCTAGCTAGCCTTCGAACTGATTTTTCTATGCAACTGCAAAGTAGATTAACGCGGATTCAATCAATCTTTGGGTTAGTTTATGAACTGAACATCTGACTTGCAAACATCCTAAGTTCCTTGGTGGTAGCTCAAATAACCTCATTAGATCAGCCCCTATACTTTGTGTTTACTATCTATCATTATCTCAGCCTAAATCCCTGAACTTAGCTGCAAACTGTGAGTGAAAACCAAGCTCAGTCTCGTCCCTGGACCATCGCACTATCTCTCATTGGCAACCTGGATGCATCACACCCCCCATGTGTTGTAGGTGATATGCATCCCTGTTTCCCTATGTTACAGGTGCGATGATTGAATGAGACTATTTCTGCCTCCAGATTTTGGTTTTTTCTTCATTGTTTTCAGCTCTATTCAGTGCTTTTGCTCTCTATGATCAGTATATCACTGTTGAAACCTTCTTCCTTTGCATTATTCAGCCTTCATGGATAAGGAATTGTGAATGTTTTTTATGTATTTTTCATCATTTACAGTCCTCCTTTGCAAAAAGTAGCTTAATCGAACTGTCGTCTTTTGATTTGAAAGTCTTGCAAGTGTCATTTTCAGTTAAAGAAAAGAGTGTCGTAAAGTATTCCTCTTTTAGATAGTCAATTACACTTTTTCTATTGTATTTGATTCGAATCATCAATTCTTTGAAGTGTTGAAAGAAGTTTTCAAGTCGAAATTGAAAGTGTCATCTCAATCTTCCTTTCGTTTTTGAACAAGAAATTGTTGAAGTGTCGCTTTGAGAAAAGATAGTTCAGATCTGTACTTAATTTTCTTTTTGTCATTCTCACGTTAAGGAAACTGAAAAGCAAATACATGCATGTACATTTGCATTTAGACTGCATGCAGAAATTGATTTAGGACAGTGCATCTTAGTGTGTGCTCTCCGCTCTATGTTGAAAGAATTTTACTTCTCTTTCCTTAGTAGCTAGGATTTTCATTGCAAAAAGAAAGCAAACGATTGTTTATCATCTTAGATTGCATATTTAGGAATTCTATATCTACATCACGCGGTGAACCTTAAAGGAAAACTTCTTAAGAAAGATCAACTATAAAATAAACATCAATGAACATAAAAATGCTTTGGAACCTAACGCACAACAACTAGAAGTCTAGGCTAGAGATGTATTACGGTGTCGTAAAGCCTGGCAACTATCATTTTCATCGTAGATTGGGTGATTCTTCCTCCTTGATATGAAAAGTGCCAGTATAGACTTGTTCTCCCATGTACCGTCAAGTACATATTGGGAGACCACAATAGGCTATATCCTTTATCCTTAGGAAGTCGTGTCTACCACCCTATCGATCACAATGCACTGAACACAACATTAGGGAAGATTGACTGCCATACGTAAAAAGTATTCTACAGTTTTATGATTGGTTTGGTAATCCCCCTGTCTATATTTCCAGGGTAGTCACTTTCATTCCTTTTCAGACTCCTTAAAAGAAAAGGTCCATCTAAGCACTTGTCACTTCAGGCTCATTAAAAATCGAAGGCGACTAGAGTCATCTTTGGCTTTTTCTCGACTCTTTAAAATTAAAAAAGCAAGTTGTGTCAAAGCGTCATAAAATTTATTTTTATCGGAATAACATCATTGTTCCCTTGTTGGTCTTAGATTGAGAAAATGGAGTCCACCAATCGAGGATTTCCCCTTGGGGGGAATCCTAGTCCTTTCTCTTCTTGGGGAGATGTTGGTGCTCCACATATGGCTAGATTGTCCCTTCCAGGACTCACAATTGGCCTGCCAATATGGCTTTTCTCAACCTCTGTTGTTCAAAACACCATAATCCTCAGCAATCAAATCAACAACCAGATGATACTGAAGTCGCTCCCCCACCTTCTACTTCATTTCTTTCTCCCTCTCCTTCTTCCTCTTCGCTTGGTGAAGCTAGTAATGCTAAAAACCAAGTAACTGAGAAGAAGAAGAAAGGGAAGGAAAAGAAGAAGAATGCAACGGCGAAAGGGGGAACCATGCATCGTCTGGCAAAAATCCACACACTACACCATCCAAACCTAAATCTCCATGTGTCATTTGCAAAGGAGACTACTATCATCGAGATCGTCCTTGCATCTCATGGATCTTAAGGGACTGGTCTCCCCACTTGCACAATCTGGTGCCTTCAACCTCTGACAAACATGTTGAGAGCACACCATCAACTAGTGAAAACGAAGTCAATGGACAGAAAGGAAGATCTAAATTTCCTTGTAGACTATGTGAAGGCGATCATGCCCTCCACCATTGTCCATTCCTGGACAAAGCTAAAAGAGTCTTGGATAACTGTCCTGCTTCACCGCAGTAACTTCCTCCTGGATACAAAAAATTCTTGCCGAGTCCATCACTAGTTGAAAATCCAACTGACACACCTTTGTTGTCGGTCAAAGCACCTATCATTGAAGATAAACCCTCTGAGTCCACACTGGAACAAAGTCAATAGGTTGAGATGGTAGTCGACCTAGTCTTGTCTTCAGAAGGTCCACCTTCAGATGATACGGTCACCAAAGAGAATGAGAACGACACTGTTCAAATTATTTTTGTTAACATAGAATCTGATGAACATGGGGGAAATCTACCCGTTCCTTTACCACAAGAAGGAAGTTCATCAGAGATTCATCCGGCCATTTATTCGATCCCTCCTCCAAGCAATCTAGTCATTTCCTTCGATTGGAATCCACTAGGGAGACCCCGCCTACCATCTAATGTACCATTCCGAATCATAGTACAAGCTTACAGAATGATCATGGCTGGTACTATCATAGATGAAGGGGCTTCCATGAGTATCCTTTCCTCAACTTCTTGGAAAGTGCTTGGTTCTCCATCCCTTCTGCCTGAGATTCGAAATTTGTCAGGCTTCAACAAAGGAAACAGTCAACCGTTAGGGATCCTTCCAAATTTGCCTATAACTTTGAGAAGGAAAATCATTCATATAAATGTGATGGTAGTCGAAGGGCTTGTAGATTACAATCTACTCCTTGGGTGTGACTAAATTTACAGCATGGGATCTATTGTTTCCTCACTCTTTCGAGTGATGTGTTTCCCGTATGAAGGCAGAATGGTCCAGCTTATTGACCAGCTTTCATTCCCCGGTTCAAACATGGCTACTAGTCAAATGCCATCCTTGACTGGCATTTTTACACAAGGAATGTCTCATCAACCTCTAGTCCATCCACCTAATGAGCGCGATTGATTCGGTGAATGTGACTAAACCCAGGGGGCATGTGCCCTGGTCTGCTTTGGCAAGAAAACCCCATATATAAGGTAGGTTTCTACGTAGGATATATGACTAGTCTAACACACCCATCCATTTAGGAAAATGGTTTAGATTGGAAAAGGATTCCCTCGTCAAAGGTTATGTGAGTGGAAGCTCCTACCATTCACCTTTGTCTATTTCGATGGATAGAGCCAAGGAAGTCTTTTGTCTGCAAATGCGGATGAAATAACCTTGCTTTAATGCAAGAACTTCCATATGGTAACCTAGAAACTCTACTTCTCTTTATACCTGGGGGCATGAAAACCTTTTGTACGCAAGTGAAAAATGACCAGCATAACTCTAACCCCATATTTTTTACTAACTTCAATTGCTTAAGCTAGGTGATTGGCCTAATCAACCATTCACCTTTGTCGGGACCGATGGAAACGGAAAAGTAAAGGAAATATTTCCCATCGAGAAGCTATCCTACCTAACCTCAGTAGTTCTTTAACCCCTAGGGCAGTAGTTGGTCGTTCCTAGCTTACATATAAAAGGCTCTAGAGCAAAGTTGCGCATGGGGCAAGCTCCCTAAAAAATGAACCTACTAATGAGAGACATCCTTATTATACAACTAGCACAAGCAATGTTTCCGCAAAGTTTAAGCTCGTTAAAAAATAAACCTAGCCATGAGCAGATTTACGCGAAGTTCAAGCTCGTTAAAAAATAAACCTATCAATGAGCATATGTTCCCCCAGAGTTCAAGCTCATTGAAAAATTAACCTACCCATGAGCAATGTT
>APFE030651442.1:129836-199152 GCA_000404065.3 Pinus taeda
GGTGCAGTCCAATTGTTGTGTGGTTGTGCATATGATTGAGTATTGAAACCTTGAGTCATATTTTATTTTTTATTTTTCCATGCTCTAACAAAGAGATTCAGCTTGGATTGTTCTAGCTTCATCTTGAAAAATAGCTTTAAGACCAAGTATTGAAGGGCACTCTGTGTTATGATTTTCAGCACTTATGAGACAAATTTCTATACTTTCAAGGGAACATTCTCTTAAGGCATGTTTCTTCCTAAACTTGGGACAAAAAATATATAATTCAACATTCTTATCTTTTGCTTGTTTTGTATCGTAAGGGTATCTAGTTGCTCACTAAGACTCCCTAGGATATGTGTTTTGAAATTATGAAGTGAATTGCCTATTTCATCTCTACTTACTATTCCAGTTGCAGATTTATTAATTATAGACATCACAGGATCTCTAAGATTTTTTCTAGTTCCAGCCTTACCCCTTGAGATATGTTTACATAAATCTCAGATTTCTCCAAATCAAGGTTGTGAAACATCTCCCTTGCCCATTAAATTAAGAATATAAATCCATATCTTTGATGGATTTTAACAAAATATATTTTATCATTTCATCATCCAAATTATACATCTTAGCTCTTTTGATGTTGTAAGCAAATCTTTCAACTAGATCTTCTAGGCTTTCATCCTCGTTTTTCATTATCTTAAAGACTTCATCCTTAAGGTTATGGGACATCCAATAATCCTTGTATTTTTCTAATAAAACATTTTTCATTTCATCCCATGTTCTAATTATATGTGTTCCTAATCCCATAAACCATTTAAGTGCTCCATCTTTAAGAGTTGTTGGAAACAATTTAAACTTTTGAGGATCAAGTAAGTATTCATAGGTTCTACATAGAACTTCAAACTAAAAAAGAAATGTTTCAGGGTCCTCATGTCTTAAACCATGGAAATTAGGGAGGATAGAGGGTGATATGTTATTCATTATGGTTGTGGTGTCTTCATCAAAGATGGGAAAACCATAGGGATTTGGTTCTCCCCTACCACCTCTACCACCACGACCTCCACCTCCTCCTTTATTTCCTCCTCTGGCTCTTCCACCTCCAATCCTATGTTCATCATTTACATTATGTACTTCTCCTTCTCCTTCTCATGGCATTGTAGATTCTTCAGAGCTAATATAAGGTTCTATGATAGGATTATCTAGTTGTTCTTCTAGTTCCTCTACTAGTGGTATGCTAAAATAAGTTTCCTCTTATTCTTCTTCACTAGGAACCTCTAGTCATTGTCCTAGAAGTTGTTCTCCTATTGAAGAGAGGAAATTACTCCTTCTGTTGGGGATGTAGGTTCTTCAACTAAAACTTTGGTAGAGGAAGTTTATGAATCTCTATGATGGATTTCATATCTATGCACCTCAGGAAGTCTATGTCTACCTTCCAATGATGGGATGCGAGTATGGTTGGATGGTGTGGCACTCCCAGGACTAGGTGGAGTGAGTGGTGATGTTGGAATTGAACTTCTACCACTACCTACAAATTTACCACTAGAATCCATTTCTCTATGCATAAATATTTTTTATCATTTTTCAATTTATTGAAATTAAAACCTCCTAAAAATGATATGCAAGAATGGAATCCTATATACACTTCCCCAACAACAATGCCAAAATGTTTGGTAAATTAATTGTTCTTAATTTACTTAATTAATTGTCCACTACGATTTGTGTACTTGTGAAATGTATGTGCAGTACATAGGCTAGGACTCTTCTTATGAATTAATTTATTCCAAAAATGAAACTAGTTCTAAGCATGAACACAAATTGGAGAGTAATTACACACATGTTCTTTCAATCTAAAGTTATATTAAATCCTAATTAACCAAATTGAACACTTCTTTGCAGAAAGTGAAAATATATCTTCAGTTGCAAAATTCAAAACTTTCTCCTACTTGTATCAAAGTAAAATGCTTAAACGCAAAATTTCAAGAAAGAAATGATCTAATTCTATTTTGTAGAATTGAAAGAATTCTACACTAACTTGCAGAAGGAAACTCTTATACTAAATTGCAACAAATAAATTATAGATTAATTGCAATAAAGAGAAATTACCATAAAAGGATCTACTTATAGAAAATGAAATGAAAATATTTGCATCTTGAGAATGATTACTTGTGTGTGTATTTATCCTCTAAAGAGTGTTTCATCAACAACTAAGAAATTGATTTAAGCTACGAAGTGATTAAGTACTGGAAAGAAGATGCATTCAATAAATGAAATATTTTTAATCCTTTTCTGTTTATGAGTACATTGTAATCAAAATGAGAATTTCCAGAAATGAAACTATACTGGAAAAATTCTTAAAGAAACTAGAATACTATGGATAAGAAATGAAAAACAAAACTAAAAACAAAACCTCACAGCTCAACACAGTGTCCTCCTGTGAGTGCAAGTCAGCTAGTAATAAAAAAATCTTCACGCACAAATTGAGAAAAGTAGCTTATATTAAACTGAAAGAGATTATATCGGTCTTCAACAGTAAAACAACTATAGACTTCAATATTCAAAAAACTGTATGTCTCACGTCTCAGCTTACGACCTTTATACAAATTTCATAAAACGATTTTGAGAGTTTTATGCCTACATGACATGTATTGTTTTGTCATCTATGAGATAGATATGATTTAAACCTCAATCTCTTTATGACTTACTACTTAGAGAGAAATTCATAGGATATTCATCTCGATCCAAAATCTAATAGTTGAGTAGGTCTTCAATCTCACTCACTTGATATTGTTCTATTCCTCTGTTTGATCACTACACGTCATTTTCATAGTATGACTCTGAATTTTACTATTGGATCTCTCAATCCTCATAGCTTGCCAAGTTGTGTTGATAGGTGGTTATCCATATGGTGAAAAATTGTCATCTCCAGCTAGTCTTCATCCCTTATATTAAGTGTTGCAACCTGCCTAACAATGAATATTGTTGCGAAAACCAATATTGGCTACAGAATGTTTGTAATTCTATCATCGTAAGAATATTTCCATTATAATTCATTAAGAAGTAGAGATTCTAATTATGGATGATGAATACCTTTTTGAGAATTTAACTTGAGCTCAAACATGTTGAGTTTGCTACAGAATGAGGATATGAAGGTGAAATAAGAGGGAAAAAAGGATAGTAAAAAAGAAACAATTCCAGACTTCAACATGCCCCTTTCACTTGGATTGGGGCAAATCTTTTCATATTGGGACCAAGTCAAATATTAAGGAGATTTGCAAGGGAGGATGAGGTCTTTCACATCCTCTAAACATGCCATGATGGACCCTATCAGCGGCATTTTACTACCAAGACGACAACCTTCAAAATTCTCCAAGTAAACTACTATTGGCCTACCCTACACCAAGGGATGAAATGCCATTGTAACCAAAAGTGACTCTTGAGTGATTTGAGAGTTGGAGCATAAATTTAATTGGACCAATTGACCCCCTATCCAAAAAAAAGAGATGCATCATTGTGCGCATTGGTTATTTGACAAAGTGGGTTGAAGTGAAGGAAATTAAAGCACCAATAGAGAAAAAGGTGGTAGAGTTCCTAAGGGAAAACATCTTCTATAAGTTTGCATTCCCAAGGGAGATAGTCATTAATAAAGGGTCTCAATTCACTTCAAATCTTATTGAGGGAATCATGGAGAAACATCACATAAGGCACATAAAATCCACTCCCTATCATCCTCAAGAAAATGGGTAGGTGGATGTAATAAATAGAGCATTGGAGAGAATCTTAACCAAATTTTTCAGCAAAAGTAAAAATATTAGGCAACGAGACTTGTGGAGGCCACCTGTGCCTATAATACCATTTGGAAAATGACCAGTGGATTGACTCCCTTTGAGTCGGTTTATGGAAAAAGGCACTATCATCTATTGAATTTCAGTAAAATACCCTAAGAATGACAACACAATTGGACCTAGACATCATCAAAGCTCAATAGGAGAGGTTGCAATAGCTCAATGATATTGATGAATTTAGATTGCAAGATCTCATGCCTACTGAGGTGGTCTAGTTGCAGAGGAATATTTGGAATGAAAAAAACATCAAAGAAAGGACCTCCCAGGAGGGTTATTGGGCCCTATTGTATGACTTCGAATTCAAGGACTTCAAGGGAAAGTTCAAGACAAGATGGTTATGCCCTTATCTCATGGAAAAGTGTCATGAGAATAGCTATGTCCAGATCAAAACAACTAATGAAGAGGGAATTCCAATTTTAGTCAATGGTTACCAGTTGAAACTCTACAAGAAAACTCTATAAAAGGAGGAGTTTACTAGTTTATTAAGTAAGGAGTTGAATGGGAATGGGATTCTTAAAACACCCAATCCATCTAGCCTCTGATCAGCGGAAAAAGAAGAAAAGGAAAAAAAAAACATAACAAAAGCAAGAGAAAAAAAAAATTTAAAAGTAAAAAAAGTGATAAAATCGATGGGTGATTTGGATGAAAACTTCCATGAGGCCCCCTGAGGCAAGTTTTTTGGCACTGAAAACCTCCATGAGGCAGCCCTAAGAGTGTGAAAAAAATGAAAAAAAGAAAAAAAAAAGTATATATATATATATATATATATATATTATATATATATATATCCGGATAGGTGTTGAACTGAAAGCCTCCTTTGAGGGTAGCCCATAGGCCTTCAAAAAAAACAAACAACAAACAAATAAAAGAAAGAAGCCCTTACATTATTTTCTAACATTTCTTTTTGTAGGGTTCTAGTCATAGTTAAAGGAAGATAACAAACAGGGGACAACTTCAAAACCCTACCTTCACATACTCCAAGTTAACTCTATGCATGTCCTAATTCTCCCAAATATTTTCCATAATCAAATGGTATTTCTCGCTTGGTTCTGCCACAATCTTGAATTGCTATAGGATTGTCCTAGATTTCTAAAGGATGATGATCAATACAAGGAGAAGAGGCAGTTTGCATGTTTTATTCTCATGAACAAGGAGAAGGTCCACAATGACATTATCAACCACTCATTATATTAGTTGGTATTTTCTCCACTTCCATTCTCCTCTTTGTTCATCTAAACCCATTCCTTTTTCCCTTTCATCCACATTTCCTGCCACCACATAGCTCTATGACACCCATCCTTAGCTTTTCTATATATTATCAAAAATTTTTGAAGTGGTATTTGGAGAAATAAAAGGTCTTAGTAGGGTTTATGTGACTGTTATAGGAAGACACACAATCTCGTAGAAGTCTTCACATCCGCTGCTAGACCATAGCTAGAGAACTGGATCTAGAATTCATTCACCTTGGAGCATTTGAGTATTACAACTCTGGTCCTCAAGAAACTACAAAACCTTTTGTGAGCTACTACAAGATTCTTGATCACCTAGAAAGAAAAAAAAATTGATCCAAATAACACCTTCATGAATAAAAGACCTACATCATTGAGCTTCAGTCAACAAAATAATATAAAAAATATATATTTTTCTAAATAAATTGTAGGAAACAAGGGAGACAAAGAAATGACCTCTCAGAAGACACTCAAAAGAAGACTCACCCATGTCCAGAAATGCCATGTAAACATCAAGCGATCATCACAATAGTAAGCAACCACTAGATAGGCACAAGTATGCGTTATTATTCACCTCTCCGCTTGAGCATATTATGGTTAAAAGTTTGTTGTCAATGCACGAGAGACAAGGTTTTGTAGGCATGAAGTGGCCCAGAAGTCTTGGCCACCCCTAAACAATGAAGTTGGAGTTAACTTTATATCTCATCACACATGGATAAAAACACAAAATAAAAAATAGTGATGCCTACGAGGGTGGGACATTGGGCCTATGATGGAAGTGTAGAGGTGGTAAATGGGCAACATCTCATATAATGCGTTGAACCCACCACCAAACCACCAAGGACATAAAACAAAGCTCAGGCCTCACTTGTACCAAAGTTTCATTCTAAAAATGGTAATGAGGCCCACTACAATCATCATCATTCAAGTTAGCTACATCGAGCATCCCATAGGTTTCCATTGAGAGGCTACAGGACCAGAGGATAACTCTTATAGGAGTCAGGCTAAGTGCTACAAGATATAGACTAGGTTCTACAAGGGATAAAATTTATCCTACATGATTGAACAAGAGGTGTAAAGGAGCCCTATATTTAGCAATATCAACCACAAAACCATAGAATTATTAAGGAATCACCCATGGAGGATGTTGGCACTTTGTGATTTCCCTATGTTTAGAAAGCAATCCTAGTGGAAAACACAAACCACTTCTAGGTCAGAATCTAGCCTTTCTGACCTGGAGAGGGCTCTTTCACTTAGGTCACTCAATGAATAGGATACTAGGCTAGGTAATAGGCTCAAAAATATTTTTTAAAGGTTTGTTGATGAGAAAAGTGATATATCCATTGGGCATGGATTCATCACAAAATTGTTTTTTTCTAGTGAGATGATGGAAAGAGAGGGCTCTTTCACATGGGAAAGGTAGGTAGTTTTGGTGGTGGGTTTAGATCAAATTTTTGAAGGATTTGAATGTATAAAAGGGTGAAAATATAACACATTATATCATCAAAACTTCGATGAATTCTAAAGTGTTGTTTTAGCTGTAAACATTGATAACATGAAAAACTAAACTACAACATTCGTTTAGGCTAAATTCTGAATTACTTATTTGATTTTCCAAGCAAGAAGGTGTACATAAAAGAGATTTATACACATAAAGAAACTTACAAGACTAAAATATCACAAAACCACCAAATTTTCTACTCATGAATCCCTATAATTTTCTCCTCTGCATTTTCATTCATTCACTAGAAAAGGTCTTCAAAAATACAGTGCACAAAGTCTTATCCTCTGATCCCAAGAAACAACCTTCTTACAATGTTTTTTGATATCTTTATACATTATCAAATATTATATCTCCTATCCTAAGTGGTCGAATTCATTGACCAAAACCAACTTTCAACCAAATACATTCAAAATCTAGTGCATATACTAAAAAATAGAAACAATTTTCCTAATAAACAATACAATCCTAAAACATCATTAACTTGAAATATTCTTCAATAATCATTAAACACGCCCTCTAATATAATTTTTCCATTTATCTACATAACTTATACCACTACTAGAGATCAAAACTATGAAATTTGAAGTCAGAAGAGTTTATTGTTCAGTTTCACAGCGTCTTAGGAAAACTCGCAGTGCATTGAGGTGCCTTCCATGCTTTGTATGTTTTCGGACCCTCTCTATCAAAAATAAGCAAATGGGTATGCTCCAAATGCCCCTGAGATGGTGTTGGTCCTCCTAAACTAGATTCAAAATGCCTATAGACACCCCTTTGACCTGTACTCCATTTTCGCAGTGCATTGGTATGTTTTCACAACGCCTCCAAAACTGAAACGCAAGATGAATTTCTCTTAATATGAAATGTTGGGAACAACAAAATTAGTATTGGAATCTTCATACAACTTTATTATGACAAAAAAAAAAACTTTAACTTCATTATCCCACACTTGTCAAAATTTGTATATGGAAAGCGCAACAAGCCTTTCGCTGCCGTTTTGCAACTCTCATCAAAATTTTACCTTTTTGATCTCCTAAACCAAAAACAAGGTTTCATAGCTAAGTAAACATTCCTTTTTGGAGATCCACTTTAGTACTAGCCTCTGCAAGTAAGTCCAACTTACCTCTCTTTCTCTTCCCTCTAGCTTTTCTTACTTCAATGACCTTTCTTTTCACTAACCTGAGTCTTCTCTTGGGAAACAAGTTTTGTACATATAAATTCTTTACTTTCCTATGTGGAGGCAAGTTCTACTTTAGCTTATACTTAGCTTTGTCAAGTAGTGGTAAAAAAACCTCTACCTCTTTAAACAAGACCCACTTTTCCATGTGATCTATCTCTGAAAGTTGATCCACTTGATATTGTATCCCTTCAAGTTGTTCCAGTAGCTTCTCAAACTCTTCTTGTTCATCAATTTACACTTCTCTTTGTGTGTTATGTCGTTCCATGATTTGAATTGGTGATGATGGAGGAGCTAAAGGTAATCTCTTAGATGAAACCCAGTTCTTGGCACCCTTAGCACCCTTTCTACCTCAGGGGATGTCACCTTCTATAACTCAGGGGAAAATTGTAGCTTCTTAGCACTTTTCTTACCAACCAATTTTCTTTTAGTAAGAGGTTTTTTGACTAATATTGTTGTTGTAGGTGAAGCTTCTTTAATCATAGCTAAGGGAGTGTATTTCTTAGTCATTTGAATGTTTGAATATTGGGTTGGCCATCCTGAAGAAACCAAGAATCCCTACCATGACTTCTCTTACTTGTCAAGCTCCTTCATTACCAACAATTTTTTTAATGACAAATGGACCAAACTGGCCTCAACTTGACATCCTTTAGTTTGAACCCTATCATCCATTTTACATAAACTCCTAAACAAATAATAGGGATATTTAAAGGTTTATTGCTAGTAAAATGCATTAGAAGCCTAATGTGATAGTGATACACCCTGCTAAATCTCCCCTCACATGTGAATTACCTTTGGATGACCTTCAATAGTTTTCCATGATGATCATGTAAATAGCTCCTTTGAAAAGATGAACCATACCTATTCTTATGTTTTTGCTTAAGGAAGTCTTTGAAATAAACCAAATCAAAATCCATACCTTTGAACCATTCCTCCCTACTCAAAGGTATCTCAGTGGCCTCAGCTATTGATTGAGATGAGACAATGAAAGTCATGCTTACCACTTTTGCTTGTACACGATCAAAATCCATAGAAAATTCCTTTGTCAATTGCAAATGATATCCTTGAATTCTCTCACAAAATCTCATGCACCCTACTCGTTCAAAGCCATCCTAATGGTTGGATCTACATTAATGGTTTTGATGTCTTGTGGTTCAAAACACACAATGGCTCCCCCTTTGTGTTTTTGTCTTCTGAGTTTGAGTTTATGAAAAAAAATCTTGAGAAACAATATAAGTGTTATGGCTTTTAAAATTTATAACAATATCTTTAAAACACAAAACAATAATTTTATCAAAAATCACAACCCCGGACTTCCTCAAGAAAACCCTAGAAGACGCAAAAATTCATGGCTATTGGCAAAATATAAAATTAGGGACAATTACAATGCACAAACCAGAAATGAAGCGCTAAAACATTCGACCTCTAAACACCTTTGGCCATAATTTTTTAAGGAAAAACTCTTTGGTAAAGTCTTTAAACTAGGTCAACTATTTGCATGTAGAGGATTTGGTAGTTGAAATGAAAGTGCAACACTTAGAAAGAAAAAATGCAGTGAAATATAGAAAGGAAACAACAACACTTTTTTTCCTTTTGCAAGTTCTAGACGGTTTACATTTCCCTTTAAATGTAATCTCATAGTTCTACCATGATTGAAAAAAAAAAAGAAACTAAATTTTCACCTCTGAGAGGATTTGGATCATTGAGCTACAAGAAAATGAACCCTGTGTGAATTTGTAGCACCCTTGCCTCCCTTTCGCAGTGAAAGAACCAAATCTCTTGAGCTTTCTGATGCCGTTAAGGAGAAGCTAAGTGCTAAGAGATAACAATGCAGGTTCAAATGATCACTCTGAATGTCTTGGAGCAAAGGTGATCATTCAAATTATGATTTAGGGAGAAGCATCATGAATGTGCAACATTTTTCCTTGGTTCACAACGCATTGGGAATTTAAAACACCGTCCTCTGACCATTATCCTCTATTGAGCTCACATGCTATCCTTTTGAAATGACATCTAAATATTTGTAAGGACACCTACAAAACCTTAGTCAAAAACAATTTATAATTTCTTTGATGAAGACATTATTACCAAACTAAGGTGGCCTTCTAACTCTATCTTAAGATGATACTAAACCACTCACACTAACTAAAAACTTGTGACATGACTTTTGCACCTTTTTACAAGTGACCAAAGACCTTTCATGATTTTGTTTTGTAAGGAGAAACATAATTTTAGAGATTCTCTCTTAATCAAAATGACAAGCCTTACAAAATACCTAATTCTAGACCTATACCTTTTAAACAATAACAGTGAGTTAATTCATGACTAATATTCACAATTTTGACCTTATATACATTGCAAGACTAAGAAGACTCACATTTCTAGACATAGGACACTAACATAGGCTCCAATGGGGATGTAATCCTCCTTGTGAGGTGCCAAGAACACCATAGACAAGTAGCCTTATCCATTGGATGATTTATTTACCCTTAACCAATTAACTCAGAATGAAGTGAATGAATTTATTACATATGGTAGAAGCTCATAAGAAACTCAGGACCATCACTTTGGGCTTCAATTTTTGATGGCAGCCACCCACACTTGCAGAGCTAAAAATAAAGATCGTATATACAATGATGTGTTTGAATAAGTTGGAATCAAGTGAAATAGTGTTTGATTAGCCTTCTATTAACAATCCCACCTGCAAGCAAATCCCCTATTAAGTCTTTCAATAGATAGGCATCGTTCCCATGAAAAGGAGCAATTTTATAGGGTCCCTTCCATAAATTTTCAAATTTTCCATGCTTTCCCTTTTCTTCATTCATGGCATCCCATCTTAACACAAGGTTGTTAATCTTGAAATCATCATCCTTTATCCTTTTATATTGAATCTTCTTAATCTTGTCCTAAATCAGCTAAGTGTTATTGTAGACTTCCTCCCTAGTCTACTGCAATTGCATCATTTCATTAATCCTTCTTTTCATATCATTTGATTCCACCTTCGCTTCCTGCAATAATTTCATTAATGGAACTCCTATGGAAATATGAAAAATAACATCAACCCCGTAAACGAATTGGAAAGGTGACATTCCAATTGATTTCCTAGTACTTACCATGTGTACCCATAATGCATTGATCAATTTCTTATGCCAAGTTTTATTTTTCTCATGCAGAAATTTCTTTATGATGTTGACTAAGCTCTTATTTGAGGACTCTACCAGACCATTTCCTTATGGGTAATAGGCAGTAGAATGACCAAGAACTATGTTATATTTATTGAAAAAACCAATCATTCTTTTAGACTTAAATGAAACAACATTATCAGTAAAAATGTTATGAGGACAACCAAACCTCTAGAGAATGTTACCTTCCAAGAATTTAATAATCACTAAATTTGTGGCCTTCCTTGTCGGAAATGCTTCAATCCACTTAGTAAAATAATTTGTAGCTATCAATATCCATTTGTGCTGAGATCATGAAACCATATGAATCTCCCTAATGACGTCTAATCCCCACTACTGAAAAGGCACCTCCATTGAAATATTCTTTAGTGGAAAAGGTAAAAGTTTATTCTTCCCTTCAAATATCTGAAACTCGTGACAGCTAGAGACCCTTTTGCGCACATCAGAAAATAAGGTAGGCCAGTAGAAACTAGCTCCCAAGACTTTATTTGCTATGGTCTTCTAGAATATATGCCCTCCATATTCACCTTTATGAAACCCTTCCATTATCCTTTCTACCTCATCCTCTAACAAACAATTCAAAAATATTGCTCTTGCATCTTTCCAATAGAAAGACTGATCTATAATGAAAAACCTAAAATGTTTCAACTTAAGAAACCTCACCTTTGTCTTTGTAAAACCAAGTGGAGCTTGAAAGTGCTACAAAACATAAATGATATCTGAATACTAGGGGGAAGAAATGAATCTCTCTGATACCTATTAGACCACTTCTTCACCATTGTCTTGAGCAGTAACGAAATTGATGTCCAATGCATGCAAATTTGATTCATCCATCATTTTAGCTAAACCATGGCACTTTATAAGTTTAGTGGGCTTAATTTCAATATCATACTCCAAAATAACTATTATCCACTTACCTCTCCTTCCTTTTGGTAAGCTTGAATGAGAATCTCTTTCACTACTACATTGGGAACAAAGGAAATTACATGAGAATGCAATATATAAACCATGAAATCTTTAAAAGCCTTTACTAGTGAAAAATATTTGTTCTCCATTATGTTATACTTCAAAGCAGCATCCCTTGATCCCCTACTGAAAAATGATATAGGTTTCTCATGTCCTTCCTAGTTTTTTTGCATCAATATTGTTGCAATAGTATGCTTCGAGGCAAAGGAAAATATAATGAAATCTTTCGTATAGTCAAGAATAGCCAAAATAGGAGCATGCGTTAAGGCTAAATTTACCTCATTGAAATACCTTTTTTCTTTAGTAGTCCACTTGATTTCACTATCTTTCTTCAACATATTGGCGATGGCCCTTAAAATTTCAGCAAGATTTATAATGAACCGCCTTAGAAAATTAATCATGTTGATAAAAGAGTGCACTTCCTTTTTATTCCTTGGGGTATCAATATTTTGGATTAATACAATTCTTCTTGGGTCAATTTTGATTCCATCTCTAGAGATTATGTGTCCAATTAGCTTATCTTCTTCCATTTTGAATAGGGACTTCTTTGGATTCAAGGAGATACCATACTTTCTACATTTCTTGAAAACAATCTTCAAATGCTACAAATGATCTTCAACAAATTTAGAATATACAGTAATGTCATCAAGATAAATAACAATAAACATGTCTTCCTCATCAACAAAAGTAATTTCCATTTCCCTTTAGAAGGTTTCTCCAACATTCATTAGTCCAAAATGCATCTTCCCATGGTGTGGTGAAGGTCGATTTATCTTGATCTTCTGGATGAAATGAAATTTGATTATACTCAAAGAAGCCATCAAGTAATAAAATTATACTAGAACCAACTACCCGCTACAATATGTGATCCATCTTTGGCAATGGTTAATTTTCTTTGAGGGAGAGCTTATTAAGGTTTTGAAAATTAACACATAATCTTATCTCTCTAATTTTCTTTCTCACTAGAATTAAATTTGAAAACCACTTAGAAAACCTCAAAGGGACAACAATATTTGCATCAAAAAATTTTCTTGCCTCTTTTTCAATTAAGGGTAGAAAAATAGGGTTAGTCCTTAGATTTTTCTTAAATGGTTTTTGTCCTTCCTTGATAGGAATGGTGTGCTGGATGATGCTCATATCATAGGCCTTCAAGTCTGCATACCCCCATGCAAAAGCATCAGAATACTCCTGTTAGGGTCCTATAGTAATAGGATTCATACTTTTGAATTGGCTATGGTTAGTCTTGTAATATTGTACAACATACTTTTTCTTTCTACAAAATGATTTCCATATTAAAAATTAAAAAATGTAAATAGGGTATGTCCTAAAACAATAATTGGAGGAAAAAAATAAAGAAAAAAGATCAAAAAAGTAAAAAATATGAACCCCAAAAGAGATAAAAATAGATCATGAAAGTGTGTAGATTCAAATGTCACTCCTTTTCCTTTACTTTGTAAAATAAGATTGTGTGCAACTTGTCAAAAATGCTGCAATAAATGATGGTCAAAAATTTTAATCTTGACTCATTCATGCTTTAAATTTCATGTTGATAGATAGAGAATGAAGATCTAACCAGACTGTTTAACCTTGGTAGATCAGTAGTTAGGTAGAGAATAAGAATGAGCTCATTAGTTTAATCTGAGCCATTGGAAGTCATAAGGTTAGAATTAGATAGTTTTCTTATCAAAAGAAAAGGAAATAAAGGGTCAGCAAGTGCAAATGCACCCATTGAAATGAAGAAAAAATGTTAGGGTAAATAAAGGGTAAGTAGAAGAAATTTTGCAAAGTGCACAAGGTTGCTAAGTCAAAAGAACATTTATCATGCTTCATCCTATGTTTCATGAGTAGGAGGACTTGAGAAGAAGAAAGGATATTCACCAAGCTTGTTTACTAATTTCCCCTCATTTCTCGACACCCCCACATACTTATTTGCTAATTTCCCCCATTATCCCTTCATTACTTATAAATATCCTTCCCCCTCATGCTGACCTTTTACCCGTTGGTTTCACACATTTCCCTACAAATTGCCCTTCAAAAATCATTCTCTCTTCCCAAAACCCCTTTCCCTAGTGTGAAACCCATTCCCCATTACAAATATCTTTTCCCCCTTATTAATTTCCCTTTTCCCCCTTAAAAACCCACAAAAACCCTTTATCCTAAGTTTTTATTTCCTTTGCCCCTGTATTATGCAATTAACAGCCCCACTTTATATTTCCCGACACCCTTTTTAACCCACCAATCCTTGGTCCAGTTAAAAAACCCCTCCATATAGCCCATGGTCCCACCTTTATTAACCATTTGATTATACTGAAAACCCCGACATTATTGGTCAATTAATTATAGTTATTTGTAATTAAACCCCGAGCCCTGCCAATCACTTTCTCAACTCCATCCGTGTAACTCAACTATGCGATATCCCTCCGATTTCCCATCCCCAAATCTGACGGTGTACAGCCATATCACATAGATTCATCGTTCGACCATTAACAGCCCGAGAGCACACAAGATTCACGGTTTTGGTTAGGCACTATTCTTCTATGTGGCAGAACTAGGTTACATCGCATGCTCATGAAAAATGCTGCCTACCATCCAAAATTAGTTCGATGGCACACAAAACCACCCCCCTGCCTAAACTGAAAACTACCCATTATTCATTTAAAAATTTCCATGCCAAAATGTGATTGTTATCGGTTAAAACCCTGAAAATCCCCAATTCGCTCTTTTCATTCATTTTGACTGTAAATCTCTTCTAAGCCATTTGCAACAACCTGAACCTTTGAACGACCAATTCATCCACTTTTACCACCCGAAGACACTGTAGACACCAAATTGAAGTAGCATATAACCAGTTCAAGCCTCAGTACCCTCTACAGCTTACCAAAGAACCCAACATGCATGCCAAATCGCCAATTTCGAGGTATTCTTGGAAAAAACCAGAATGACCCTCAAATTTGGAAAACACACAGTTATAATTTAATGGTTAATTAGTTAAATTAATTAAGAAACCTTCCTAAATTGAAAAGGAACCTACTGTACACCCCAAACCCTTTTTCAGAAAATATAATTACCCTCCCACTATTCCAAAGTTTCTAAGCCTCACTCCTGAAACCACTGAAAGCCTAATTCAATTCAGCAAACCCAATTATGGCTTCCCAAACCTCTCTAGACATAAGACCTCTACAAACAACTCATTTGGATATTGACCACCTTGCATTAGCAGACAAAGACTTCCAAATTAAAGACACTACTTTCCCCGCCTACCTACTAAAACTCCACTGCTAGAGTAAAGATAAGTTTTTAAACCAAAATGATGACATTCACCTTTGGGAGTCCAATTTTCCCAAGTACTTATTCCCAGAAGTACACCCATTCCCAAAAATCATCCACTTCTGCCAAGCTTGCTACATTCCCAGCCAAAGGGTCGTTGTCACCCCTGACCAACAAGTTTTGTTCACCATTACAGCAGAATCCATTAATCAAATGTTGCAAGTCCAGCCAACCGCAAATGAGACCCCACTTTCTATTGAAGGCTTACTAACCTCTATACCAAGCCTGACATACCCAAGAAAGCTCAGATTATACAAACTTTCATCATTAAAAAGTCTCACACTCCAACAAAAATTCCTCCATATGCTGCCACTATTTTTTCTGATACAGGCTGGGAAATCATAACATTCTCTCTTGCATTCTAGGATACACCACAGATGAACATGTGGATGAGGTTTTCCTTGTTTTCCTTTCTATATTTTTCCCAAGAAAGCCTCCTGCTATAATGTATAACTATGCTCAGTTCATAGCAGATAGAATACATGAACAATTCACCAGACTACCAAATGAGAGAGTTTTCAAGTATTCTTCAGTTTTATTTCATATGTTCTTGTACTACCAGTCAGACAAATTCCCTGTCAACATTTAGAAGTTAGACACCAAAGGAAATCCCAGATCAGTCATCTATTGGACACCATTGATCTAAAAGTACTCCAATGTATTTACTTACCAATACTTCATTGATTCATTTGTTCATCCTGTTATAAACATGTTAACTAGTAGCTATCAGCCCAAGATCAGTCAGGAAAGTAAAAGGGTTTTACACTTGGCAAAGAACACTAAGGTAGGAGACTGGTATCTATACCAAGACCACATAGATATCAGGATATATGGATGCCAACTAGATCCTTATAAATTTCCCAAATACCTCCCTATGAGGATATTTGCATTAAAGTATTTTAGACATATTATAAACTCTGATGAGGTTAATTTCCTAACAGCCAAGAAGAAGACTCAATTCAAAATGAAAAACCAATTGGGCCCCTTTATTTGTAATAATAGGGAAGTTGGACTAGAGGTTGATAAGATTCTACAGGAGATGAAATTCAAGAATAATTTTATGTGGCAATATGACCCTCATGGAGTCATAAATAAACTAAGGCTCAAAGTCAAATTGGGCCCTTTCATACATCATCCCAGGCCAGACATTGAGAGATTTGCCAACCAGTCCAAATGGTTGGAAAACACTTTGAAAAACATGGACAGTATTGTAGTTGATGTGGAGAATACATTAATTGATGTGGAAAAGAATATTGATACTAGTTCCTTTCTGCATGTTCCGAACCTACGAGAGAAGATGAATATTCCTCCTCTTTTATAGACTCTAGCAAATGAAGACAAAAATGTGAAAAGAACTAGGGAAGAAGGTTCTATTTCTGCCATGGAAACCACATATGAATAATTTGAGATCAGTTACAGGAAGAGGCTCAAGCTTAATCATGTAACTAAATAAGAAGACACCATTCACTCAGTGGAAATCACTAACATTGATAAAATGGTGGAAACGAGAAAAGACCCAATAGCTTCAGGAGAAACACACCAGCCCTCTACATCAAACACCCAACTTATTGAGAGATAGCTCAACATTGAAGTCTCTTCATTCACCAGGCCTGTGGATAAAGAGAAAGATATTAAAGGTAGGTACAAGGAAATTGAGTTGAGGAATGATAAATTGAAGGCTGAGACTTATGCCCAATATTTCAAGTATAAACTCACAAATCAAAACAGATTAATGTCAGCCTTTGACATTAAAACAAGTAAAATTTAGATGACATTCATGCAACCTACAGTCCAGCAGCCAAGGTCATCAGTAGACTATAAGAAAACAGATTTTGAAGTTTTGGCCAAGGATGTTCACCCCATTGACCAAATTGAGTTCCATAAGCAGGCAGGTGACATGAACTATTCCACCATGACAAGTAAAGCTATGACTGCACACAAACTTCAAAGTTCATTGGATAATATCACTACACAGTACAAGCTAGAAAAGGACTCCTCACATGCCAAGTAAAATAGAATCAAGTCACTGGAAGACTTGGTAATTGAGCTTGGGTACAATCCCAATGATGTTAATGTTGCAGAGAAATTAACAAAGAAAAAGAATGAGTATATTTCTACTTTGAAGAGGCAATTAAAACTACCTCATTCAGAGCATCCATAGACAAAAGAGGTCCTTGAAAGCTAGACCCAGCAAAAGGAGATGATGGACCTTATTCTCCAATTGAATGATCAATTGAAAGAGATGGAGAAGGAGTTGGATAGCTTAATATAGCTGAAACAGGCCAACCTTGAGACTGCCACTGCCACTATCATTCCAACAGTCACTATAGTAATACCATCCACCTTGGCAGCTTCATTGGCTCCTACAGCTCCACCAGATACAACACTTTCAGCTGCAACAACATCTACATCAGCAACATGTTCAATAACAGTAGCAACTCTTCTAGGTGATGAGGCAAGCAAATTATTCAAAGCAATGGAAGACATGTCCATTTAGACCACAAAGATAAATAAGCTTAAGGAAAAGATAACAAGTCTAGAGAATGATAATAAGCTTGCACAGATTATGCACAAGGAAGAAGTTCAGAAGTCAACCAGGTTGACTGAAAGGATGAAGAGCTTGGAGAAGGAATTGAAATTAAAGGAGCCACGTGGCCAAGCCAAAGAATAGTTATGGGCCAATATCATTGACTCCGTCAATGATATTTGGCCATCCATTCAAGTCATCTTTGAACAAAGTGACTTAGTTAAGGAGGATACAGAAGCAATACAAAGACTTAAGGCAGAACTGGGAGACATGCCAAAAGAAGCCACTAGAATAATCTGTTTCCTTAACTCTAAAACCAAATATGAGTTGCAAGAGCTATACATACTTGACAGGGCTGGCACCATACTAGAAGTAAAAAAGGTGCTCACTAAGAGGAATTTGATGATGAACCTTGAAGACAAATTCCAAACCATGTAGTTAGCTATAGATAGGTTCATGGTAAATTTTGATGTTTTGAGGCAGAAAGGTCTACCAAATCCCCTGGTGATAAATGACAAGTTGATGCCACAAGAAGACTACAACAAAAGAATCAAAGAGCTGGCAAAGGATCAGGCAAGTAATTCTTCTATGAAGGGAATGCCTGCTCGAAAGGTTCTATATCAGACATTTGAGAACCTATTTTACCTCCAGCATGAGGTAAAACACCTTTTTGTAAACAAACCCACTTTTTCCAAATACACAGAAGAAAATTAAATTTAAAGGAAAATGGTAAATATCAAATTACCAGATGAAGATATTTGGGAGAAGTTAACTGACTTGTTGTAAGAATGCACAATAAAAGTGAAAACGACATGGTGAAAGGAAAATGACAGATCAACTGGGTGAAAGATTATTAGGTAAAGTGTATCATTTGATAAAGGGCAAAGTAAAAATAACATTCAGTGTGAAGACCAACAGCAAGGCAAAGAATAAACAATAAAATATCAAAGCATAAAGACAACACAACCAAATAAACAGGGACATCATACAATAGTTGAACATCTGCCTCTATCTTCTTGCATAAAGATATTTCTTTCTCCTAGATTAATTCCCAAGATAGTTTGGGATATTTTGTAAACTAGTTTTGTATAAATAATTCATAATTCAAAGTATTGAGGGTGGATTGCTAGACATTTGTGGTGTTGTATTGATCAGAAACCCTAGGGTTATTGTAACAATTTTTCAATTCAACAAATTGGACTGAGTAATAAAGAGATTGCATCACATGATTCATGCATTGAGCTACTTAAGTGAAGTATTTTCTTTGTCAAATTTGTTATTTTCTTATGTATTTCACAAACTTGCATGTTATCTAAATTGAATGGATTAACTGGAAATTTATTTCAGAATTTGTTTAGGTACACTCTGTCTTGAAGAGTTAATCATTTCTATGTTTTCTTCTGATATCTAGATATGAGAATCCTTAATTTCTCTCCCATCCTGGTTGACCTCTTTCACTTCCTTCATAATCTGGTTTAAGGAATCCTTAATTTCTCCTTGGATCTGATTGAAACCACTTCACCATCCAGCCTTAAGAATTGAAATAACTCAGCTACATTACCCTATAGACACTATTTTTAGAACTTGATCGAGTCCTGTTTGCTTGACATTTTACCCCATATCCCAATGGTAAAAGACATCCCTCTATCCATCTATGTAAGTGATCCCACCACCAAATAAAAACCAAAACCCAAGTACAATCATAACTAGCCTAAAATCAATTAACTAAACAAAGTTAAAACATATAGAGAGAGCCCTCTCAAAGCATCAGGAAGGCTAGATCCTAATCTCCAAAGTAGGTTTGTGGTTACCTCTATCATTTCTTTCCTAACAACTTGAGAAATTTTGGAGTGATAACAACTCCCTCATTAGATCTATGTATTTATGCTTCTCTTCCGGAGCCAAAGACTTAGAAAGTTTTTTTTATTTTTGGTTTGTCTTCAGTCCCTATATTACATTCCTCCACTTTAGTCTCAGTAGGAATTATTTTGGGCTTATGAGCTACATCATTAAAATCAAATAATTCCTCCAAAGGAACTAAGCCCCTCGGGATCACATTATATTTCAATTGCAAAATTTCAAGGTCTTACTCATGCTTGTCAAGATTCTCCCTGTTTTGATTTATGTCACTTCCCTCTTCACCTTTATCAAAACTATTTCCCTCATAAATATGTAGGTTTGAAAATTCTCCCTTTAATTGCAGAAAATTATCTAGCTATTCATCAGTATCAAAGACTTGCCAATATATCATGTTGTCTGGTATAGTTGGCCTGTGTTTTACCTCAATTTTATACCTATTCTTCTAATGAATATGGATCTTAAATGTTCTTGTTGAGTTGGCCAATACATCAACAATGGCATTCTGATTTCTAGGAATCACAAATAAATTGTATTCTAGAAAATGTTGTAGAAAATCTAAGACAACATTCCTATATGCCCTCATTCTAGGATGCTTAGTTGAATACTCACCTTTTATTTTCTTTATGATCAAATATGAATCCATGTGGAGTGAAATCCTTTTGGATCCCGATATTTTCAATAGCTACAACCCCAAAATCAGTGCCTCTTATTTGGCAACATTGTTAGCACAATCAAAAGCAAATTTGTAAGAATAAGTCTTTGACTTGCCTAATTTTGGGCTCATAATCCACACACCAGCTCCAACTCCTTCCTTGTTGACTACCCCATCAAAATCCATATTCCACATACCTTCATCATCATCATCATTTTCTATTTTATCCTCCAGAATTACACCTTATTTTTCTCATTTGTTGTCCCTATTTTTCACTTCTTCTTCCAAGCATATATCATTTTATAGGATGAATAAATCCATATCGTAATGCATAGAATAAACAAGATAATTTACTAGTTTGTCTTGACTTCTTACCATATACTTCATGAGAGTTTCCCTATACAAATTTCTTGGTTGTCCCAACACCAAGATAGTGGCATATGACATGTCCAACTGTAGAGAACCTTTCAAATTGTCACCCCAAGACCTTGATAGCAGCATACCATACTTTGGAGGGATGTTAACAACAACCACATCCATAACCACACTTTTGTCCGGAATTTGTTTAAGAGTGACACATGAATATTTAATCAAACTAAGACACTTTACCTTCCTCGAGTCAAAAGAAAAAAAATTATTTATATGGTCTTGTTATATCCAAGCTAAGCTTGTCCATGATTACTTTTGGCATTAAATTGTGTGAAGCACCCGAATCTAACTTGGAATTATGTAATATCAAATCGTGAATATTAAGGCTAACATAAAACTGTGGCACATTACCTTCTTGTGAACCTCCTTCAACTTCTGTACCAAAAATCAATTCCAGGTGATCATCATTGAGATTAATATTATCTAACACTTTCCTACCTTTAATGCCCTCAAAATTTGGCCTTTATATGCATCCTTATTCATCAATTCAACTAATGGGCCAAAAATTTTAATATTTGATATTTCATTCTCAAGACTAAAGGATGGTGAACTCATCTCTACCTCCTTAACAATTTCATCTTGCTTTTAAGGAATGCCTTTGGGAGAATCAGCCTTTGTCTAGCTAGTAGAAGGTGCATCATCCTGGACCTTTTTTAAAGAACTTATTGGGACTTTCCTATTCCTCAAATTATACTTCTTTTGGACTCCCATAATAGAATTATGATAACCTTTTCTGTAGTCCTCTGATTATGCAAGCATGTCATCAATTTTTTTATTGTAAGAAGAACTTGTGTTCCTTCTTTGTCAAGAAAATATTACCCACTCTACCCTCACCAAAGAGATTAATCTGGTATTCTTTTTGTTCTTCCATTTCTTTTTGTTCTTCTTCTGCATAATTTTACTAAAAAGGAGGTCTGATTTGTTGGTTGTTTGCTATATTTATTTAGTCCCTTTTCTAGATTTGAATATGTTGTCTTCTAAAATTGAGATTTCTGATTTGAGGACCTCTTTGAGGCTCTCTTGCAGTTGTCCTTTCTTACAAAGTCATTTTCTCCATCATATTATCCATAATTTTCACCAAACTTTCCAATTTAATTTTTGATGATGTTGAAGTTTCCTCCTTGATATTTACCCTATTCTCAGACTTTAACTTGACTTTCTTGCATAGTAAATTTGCTTCTACATTGACTGTAATCTTCTGCATGCCTTCCAAAGTAGTTGGGATTATTTCTCTTAGTTGGTAGTTCATGTTAGCATCGAATCCATCTGGATAATGAAGCAAGGCCAAACCTGGTGGAGGATTTATTTCTGAAGGGATAGAGTTGTAAACATTATTGAATTTATTTGAATAATCTTGAACTGACTCTCCCAGAGCTCTCTTCAAGCTTTCATATTCTGCTAAAGTGTGAAGAGGGTTTTGTTTTACCACCAAATGAGAAAGGAAAAGTTGATGAAACTATTGAATATTTTCAATACCGCCTGCTGCCAAACCTCTGTACCATTTCCTAACTTCCCCTGCTAAGCTTTGGGAAAAAAGCCTCAGTTTCACATCATCAACATCTACTTCTCCAAGGTCTGTAAAATCATTCATTTTTTCTATGTGTTGTTGTGATGTAATTGTCCCAAGGCTATCAAATTGAGGTATGCATCATCCATATTTATGTGGTGTGGCATTCAGTGATGCTTGCAAAACCAAGGCCGCGTAATGAGCTTCCATGATTATGGTCTAAGAGCTAGATGTACTCACTATTTTGATTGATGACCAAGGTGGCATAGGTAGGGAAACTATGATCTGTTGAGTTATTGTAAAGGGAGGAGTATAGACAACAGAGGTAATAGGAGTATAATAATGAGAAGGTATTAAAGGAACGATAATTGAGGGAGCAGAAGATGTAGTAGCAGACTGTTGAAATGTAGATGATTTTTCTGTAGCCTTATGCAATTGATGAACTAAAACCTCAAGTTTATGGAATTTATGTAAAATATCTCTGTCAAACTTTGAAATACCATATTTTTGTGTAGGTGTTGACAGTGTTGGACCCACCAACATGTTAGGGGATCTCCCCAGTAAGAAGTCCCAATTAGACCTCAAACCATTTGGTGTAGGAGTCCTAGTAGTGGGTCGTACAGTAATGCCTTGACCACAATTTCGCACAGAGGCAAGTAATATAGCTTTGTTGGTAGCAAGGGTGTGACATATGCAGTGAGCCAAGGAAGGTGCATGTGAGGTTCTAACACATGAGGGTTGAGATGAGTGCGCCCCTTGGAAACCTGTGATAGCACAGAGTTAAGAAGGGAACACACGAGCAAAGATACATCACAACATGGAAGGCAAGTTAGCTAGTGATCCAAAGTGACGGTTAAACCAAAAACACATTTTAGTAAGATTCATACATACATAGACATAAATAGCTATACATGCATGTGTAAGAAAAAAATACATATATCATTTAGAGTAAACAAATAGCTAAAATAAAATACAACATATGCACGAAATGTGTTAGCTCTTGTTATATTAAGAAGTGTAAGTTCCAGTCATACAATACATCCATGTCCAACCACTAGTTTTTGACAACGGAACGTTACAGCCACAACCACCTACTCCTCCAAAGAGATATACTATCTTTGCATAGTGGAGTGACAAGGCTCGTTACAATATTTTCCAAGCTCTCTCTAAGATAGTCTTATCAGAAGATTGGCTAACCAAAAGCCTTTATAATGATTTATGAGGGACTATTTATAGGAAAGGGTGGGGTGACCCTTGACATTCCCCTTTGTGACAATTCATCTACCCTCATGACTCTTCATCTACTCTATGAATGCTACATCCAACTATCGACACTTGAACTTTCACTTGACAAGAAGTTACATTACAATGCACTTGTGCCCATGTGAGACAAAACGACTTGAACAAGCCATGCAAGACATCACTATGACATGAACAACCATGCGAAGTCCAACTATTCAACATCCTCACAATGATCAACACTAGCGTACTGATGCCAATATCGGTAGCCCATGATGGTGTTCGTGTACTCCAAGGTGACGCCTTTCTGGAACCTGACTCTTGCCTCCATAGCATCCAAGTACACTACTTGAGATCCTCTGTCCAACTCATATGAAAGCATGTGTATCATTATCTTCAACAAGATCGGACCAGCAACATATGTGTGCATGGTTTTTGTACTGATCGACAAGTCTCGGCTGGTGGCAATGTGCATCAACTCATCAAAATATGAGTCAAGCTCTAGTCGGAACTATGCCTTCTTCTTCACCTGGGTGAGAGTCCCAATAGATGGGATCACATATGCATGCACCACAACATCCATACTCTTGAATACATGTGCATGGGAAGCTTGTAGACTAGTGATGAGCTGTGGGAGCTCTTCATAGTTCCGGATCTGACTCCAGATGTGTGCCTCTAGCTCAACCGCTCTAGGCTTCATCATCTTAGGCAAGTAAAGCGAGGCTCCCTTGTATCTCATCATCCATGTTTGCATGTAATCAACAGCAGCATGTACATTCAACAAGATACATGCCTTTCTAGCACATCGTTGTTGCCATCCATTGAGATGGATGACTGTCTTATGCACGGTACCAAACTTGGAATACAATGCCCGCATAACTATTTCAAGGGAAAATACTTCATCTTGTATTTCCTTCTTCAGTTCTGCTCGGGCAGACGTTGTCACCAACTCTACTCCTTGCTTGGCCATCTATAGCTCCTTAGCCATTTGCTCATTCTCAGCTATCAGAAAGAGAACACTTGAGCTAGTGGCTTCAGCATATGCTCTAGTGGCATCGGCCAAGGCTGTTGTATGTTTGTGCACATTACATATGATCACTGGCTCATCATATTGCATAGGAGACATATGATCTTCTGGAGTTGACACTCTACGAGATTTCACAACTCTATGTTGAGATTTGTTGAATGAGATGTTGTGCATCTCTCCTTTCAGTTGATCTCCAAGGATCTCAGTGTCTCCTTGGTCACTTGGGACTTGCTCATCTTCTAGATGCAATGAAGCTAGTGGGTCGAACACTTGGTGGTGAGGCATGAGGTCAATGTCCTGCTCTAACTCCTACTGCTCCATGTCCATATCCATTTGTTCAAGTTCTTGCTCTATTTCCTAAGTGAAGTCCTGCTCCTACAATGGTTCACCTTGTTTTCCTAAAGCCATCTATTTTGATGAGTCCACTACCTGTACAGGCATTGTTTCATCCGTTTTCACATGTTACACCCCCTGTTGTACCTATTGTTGTTTCGCTTCTCTCTCCTGTTTGCACAGCTCCTGTTCCTTTTAGAGTTGCTCCTTCAACTCATGCAACTCCTTCTTTGTTTCCTCCATTCTCCATTTCTCTATCTGCCTTTACGCGTTTCTCTTGTCACATTGTTCCCTCTTGGCCTCTATGTCCAAAAAGGCTTTCTCCGCAATTTGATCTACTTGGAACTTGCAGCTTTTTTCTCCCTCCATGTGATCGACAATATTCCTCTCAACCTTGTCCCGCACTGATATGTTTATCTCTACTATTGTTTCTACTTCTGGTGCTCTTCGAGATAATACTTTTCATTGCTTCGCTAACCATTCCACAACAAAGCTGACCTATTCATTTGATATGGAGAAACTATAGAAATATCTCCATGGGTCCTCCTCCACCCAATGAAATGTCCCACGGACCCACTTGAACTATACTCTCGTGTAGTGATCTTTCATGAGACAATGCAGGTCATATGGATTGTAACTTCAGAGTTTGAATGGATGCTTCTTCATCTACTCTGCTTCAACCCCTACATGTTTGAAACTCTAGATCATTTATAACTCGATGAGCAGCAGAAGAGCAAGCCAAGGTTCCTTCTTCTTCTAGTGCAACCTAGCTGTCAATCCTACCGAGATGTGATATGTTACTTCCTGCATGAAAAGCACGTCCAAGGAAAACTTTGGTAGAACATGTGGAGGCTTCTCCACACTGTACATCTGTATGAAGGTGTTGAATGGTGGGGCATTCCAATCATTTATGTTTATCAGTGCCTCCATTTCTGCCATCGACATGTAGGGTGGATCCTGTTCAAATATCATCTTGTAAACCAAGGTGACAAAATGATTGGAAAGTTGTGTGATAACTCCTTTGAAGTTACATTCAAACAAAATCTTACAATAATTGTTCATAGTAGTCTCCATTGGTGACCATGCCCACTTCAAGCCTGGGAACTCCTGTCAGCACAGACTACATCAAAGATGTAGGTGGACATGTAGATTTCTACTTGCATACCTTTGGGTGGCTGTTGAGCCCTCGTTACTTGTTCCTTCAGCTGATGAACCAACATATTGGACTAGTTACATGGTTTTCCCTCTCTGACTAGTTGGTCCAGCATAATCACCCAACTCTATGGGAATTTTTCTGTGCTTTCTTGGCCATACAATTGACATGCAAAGATGACGAAGTATTGAGATGCCTTCTGCAATATCTTCATCTTGTAGATCTAGTTGGGTGTCATCCTGAATCTAGTCAACTCCTTTACCTAGTTCTTCAGAATGTCCCTAGAGTTGGCATTGCTGTTGGGTAAGCTGAAGGGGTCTCCATGATATTCACAAGCTCCAACATCTGTTACATCTCATCATAATCCTATGCCCTAAAGGTTGCAATCTTCGTCTTGTTGACACTGCTCAAGGTCATCGTCTTGGGATCAGTGTGCGAGATGATCGAGTGTATCATGTTTGTGCATGGGAACATAGGGTATCTACATGCAATCTAGTACAAGTCAGACTTATGGATGTTCACGTATACTTGGAGGTCTTCGAGGTCTTCCCCAAATGTGCCTGTAAATGCATCATTGACCTCTTGCCATTTCAGCTTGATGTCCTTGTCTAGAATTAGCTTGGTATCTTCATAGATCGGTAGACTTGCAGACACTCGCTCAATTGTTGCTCTAGTTGCACTTCCGTTAGTGTCCTTTGATCCTGCTCTCTTACAGTCCATTGATCCTGAACTGTTAAGAGGTGGATGAACACTTGCTAGATCTAGAGACAAAGTGAAATGCATGGCAAGAAAAATGTCAATGAAAACCAAAGAAAATTCAAGAACAACATAACACATACTTGGTGATTGATAGGAAAGGATTCTGCAATTACTTATGGGAGGTTGGCTAACTGGCTCCTAGAACTATGCAAAAGTAGTATGGGCTATCTGGGAGGCATGAATGGCTGCTGGAATTGTGCAACTCGCAAACCAGGCTAACTGCTAACTACTGGAATTATGAAATGCACAATTTTAGCTCACAATGGTTGTAGCCTCAGTGACTGCATTGCTCAATTTTCTAGACCAACAGTCACTATCCCTCAGGATTGCACAAAACAGGTCTAGAGGACAGTTACTAGTCATAAATGTGGATTTCCTGAGGGGAAGGCAGAGCCTTCCCTATCAAGATTGCGCAATGTTGTCTTGATGAGGCAGAGTCCGATCCAAGGCTGCCTAGACCCGCCGACGGGAAACTAAAAGAGAATGTGAAAGTGAATCCATGGTGATACTGAGTGTAAGCAAAAGAAAATGATCGTGCATGAAAACAGTGAATGAAATATTCAGAAAAAGGAACAACGTACATGTGGGTGAAGCGAGATGCTGAATCGACGATCATTCTTGCAAAATAGTTTCATGCATGTGACAATAGTGAGATAGTAACGAAAACTGAAACGGTGCTAGTACAAGATATTATGCATGTAAATGACAGCAAACGTTCAAAAAAATTAAGCAAACAACACTCACATAAGAAAAAACACAAAAAGCAACAGAAATGTTGCAAAAGACAAGTTGAGACCACTTACTTGTGAATAGCTTAGGTGAATGTGTCGAAATGTCCTGGATGTGTTGTGGGATGTCAAAGCTCCAAGATCTATGTGAAGGAATGAGCTCTAAAGCATCGAATAAATAAGTTTGAAGCTTATGATGCTCATGCCACAAATCTAGGAAAAAGCACCACTTGGAGGAAATATTCTAAAATGATCTTTGCATGTAACCTCCAACTACTAAAAGTAGCTTCCTAAAATATCAGGATTCTTTCTGCATGTTGCTTTTGTTATTCCGAGAAAATGTAGCCCATCCATGAAAGTCAAGTTTCCTTGGTCCCTAGTGGAACTGGTCAAACCAATTGTACATGCAAGAGACTACTCAACTGCTAGGAGAAAATGTACATTTCTGCAAGGGAGATGGGCTGGCTGCCCAAGATATTTGTGCAATTTTTACACCGAGCAGCTGACTACTACCCAGGATTGCGCAATTCATGGGTTGAGGAGCCCTGCTGGGAGGAATTGTGCAGTTTTCTTGGTCTAGATTTAAACAGGAATGCAACAAAATATAGATATAACCATATACACAAAGATGTAGCAGAAATAATAATTCATTTCATTAATGTAAAATACTGAAATATGCTTACAAACAGAAATGGAAATAAACCAGCTAGGGTGATGGTAGCTTATCTCTGAGAAGAGATGTGGTGGCTACATGCCTCTAAACTGTGTTACAATGAGGCTTGAAGGCCTATTTATTGTTGAGAAACAATGGAAAACCCTTAACATGCCAAAACCTAACCCTTGAAGATGAAACGCCAAATTGTGGGCCTCATTTTGGGTAAGTTGGTACATCAACTTCCCGAAGTCATAAATTTGGTAACCAATCTCCATTTGACACATACAATAGCTCGTTGGAAATATCTATCCGAGAACTATAACTTTGGGAAGAGAAACATCAATCTATGGACCCATGTTGCTCCCAAATTTCCCAAAAAACGTCGTTTAGGGCCTCAAAACGACTCCGAAAGTTCAGGACCCGAAAAACTGCTAAAAATAGTAAATTATGCTACAATTACAGAAACTAAAAAACTGAAAGACACAGTTGTGGGGGTCCAAATGGGATAGGTGGTTGGCCACCAACATCCACCTGAATCATTCCTCCCCCCTTAGGAAGCAATGGTCGCCATTGCATTGAGTTCCTCCATCTGTTGAACTTGCTCCCTCGTGAGTTGTTCTGCAATCTCAGATGTGTCCAATAATGGTGGAAGCATGGTCAAGGGCGATACACATTGAACACTCAATGAAATTGAACGAATGGGGGAATGCTATGCTTAAAAGCTTTGTTTCCCATAGCCTTGGTACTGGCGTAAGGATCATGTTGGAGTGGTCTGCGTTTCTGATGAGCTCTTGTAAGGCGTTCTTTCTGCAGATGCAACCAGACTTTTTTGCCCACCTAAAGCTTGTGTGGTACCCCTATGGGTGAGGAGAAGTTGTTCCTGTGTTCTATCATGACAGTATCCCTTTGTTGTTTCTGCTGCGTGGAGGAACCCTTCATGGGGGTCATGGATGTGGTGATGATCTTCCCCTTACTTTGGGAGTGAACCAGACAAAAAATGAATTTCCTAATCTGGGAGATGAGCTTGCTGCCTTTCTTGGCAGTGACCAAAGAGGTGGCCATTGGTGGGGCTACCTCCGGTATCCCGTGTAAATGAATTACACAAAGAAATAATGATAGCATGAGGCCTTGACTCATACACAGCATGTCGCCTCTACAAGTATGGTTGGCCTAATAATACATCACAAAAATCCAAAGGTGTAACATCACAAAATACCTCGTTTGTGAAGGCCTTGATGTTGTAGGGAAGGTGACACTACTGAAGAACTTTGAGATCTCATCCTTCATGAAGCCACTCGATATTGTATGGTTGTGGGTGTGGTGTAGTCAGTAGGCCCAACCGCTTCACGACCTCTGTTGAAATGATGTTCTTTTGGCTGCCACTATCGACAATGAATTGTAGTGGTGAACCCTTCACCCACATCTGTGAGTGGAAAAGACATTCCCCCTCCTCTGGATCTTCAAGCTCATTCTTTTGGATCTTGGTGGTGGCAACAGTGACGCTGGGCTCTACATCAATGATCTGCTTCCCTTTGCCATTCCCTTGCCAAGTTTTGACTCAGGGTCGGAACATGCATCTTATTCTAAAGCCTTCAACTCGGCCACCAGCGACTGCTTGGTCTGACACTCACTTGTGTTATGAGTGGGACTCTTGTGGAACTCACACCACTTTCCTATGTCCTTCTTCAACTTCGTGGTGTTGTTCTTTTCTTGCGGCTTCAACAAGTTGTCTTGGGTCATGACGCCTTGGCTTTGTCCTTTGGTCTTCAGATTTGTAGATCCAAAGTCTCGCTTCTTCTGTTTGAACTTTTTCTCAATTTTGATAGCGTATCGGTACGTCGTGCCGAGCGAGGAGATGTTGAGGAATTCCATCTCTTCATCGATGTGTCTAAGTAGACAGCTGCAGTATTTGAGTACCAAATGTAGCTCAGAGTCCTTGATACCCAATTGTGTGCAAAGGGTATGAATTTTGTTTTGTGAACTCTGACACATCTTGGTCCCTTCCCTGCTGCAATGTGGTCCATTTGAGGTATTCGTCCTCATAGCTTTTGACAAGGTAGTATTGTTCCTTGACGGCATCCTGGAATGAATCCCAAGTGGGTGCAACTGAAAATAGTGAGCCCATACTTTCATTCTTCTGCTCGCAGTAGGTTTCCAACAAGTCCTTGACGTGGGGGGCTTCTTTGAGAAGAGCGAAAACAATATTTTCCTGACTGGAGAAATCATGAACAAAAAAATACCCATCTAGTAGATTTACACATTTATCTACAACATCTGCGTATGTTTGACCCTCAAAGATGGGGATTTCAAAATTAACTTGTACCTTAAACGGTGTGGTGTTTCTAGAGTAGCTGTTGGAAGTCGATGTGTCGCCTCTGGGTAGCTGCTGAAGGATCTGGGCAAAGTTGTACATTATCGCGTTCCTTTTTCACTCGAGGGCTTCTTCGAGTATGATTTTGATAGGATCTCCTACCCCCTCATCTTTCTTCTCATCCACCATGGGAGGCTGTCGGGATTTGCAAGGCTGGTCTTGCAAAGGTTCGAGCAATTCAAGCCCTAACTCCTTATATCCCAACCTTGTTGGGGACATGCAAAGAAAAACAGAGAAAAAGTAGACTGCTCTAATACCACTGATCCAGATTTAAACAGGAACGAAAAAAAATATAGAGATAACCCTATAAACAAAGATGCAGTGGAAATAATACTTCATTTCATTAATGTAAAATATTGAAATATGCTTACAAACAGAAATGGAAATAAACCATCTAGGGCAATGGTAGTTTATCTCTGAGAAGAGATGTGGCAGCTACATGCCTCTGAACTGTGTTACAATGAGGCTTAAAGGTCTATTTATTGTTGAGAAACAATGGAAAACACTTAACATCCCAAAACCTAACCCTAGAAGATGAAACGCCAAAATGTGGGCCCCGTTTTGGGTAAGTTGGTACATCAAATTCCTGGGGTCGTAACTTTGGCACCTGATCTCTATTTGACATGTACAATAGCTTGTTAGGAAGATCTATCTAAGAACTATAACTTTGGAAATAGCAACATCGGTCCATGGACCCATGTTGCTCCCAAATTTCTCAAAAAACATCATTTAGGACCTCAAAATGGCTCTGGAAGTTCAAGACCCAAAAGCTACTAAAAATAGTAAATTGTGCTACAATTACGGAAACTGAAAGACTGAAAGAGACAGTTTTGGGGGTCCAAATGGGATAGGTGGGTGGCTACCAACATCTGCCTGGATCATTCCTCCCCACTTAGGAAGCAATGGTACCCATTGTGTTGAGTTCCTCCATCTGCCAAACTTGGTCCCTAGTGAGTTGTTCTGCAATCTCAGATGTGTCAAGTAATGGTGGGAAGCATGGTTGAGGGCGGTACACATTGAACACTTGGTGCAATCGAAGGAATGGGGGAATGTTATGCTTCAAAGAATTGTTTCTGATAACCTTGGTACTGGTGTGAGGACTGTGTCGGAGTAGTCTGAGTTTCTGATGGGCTCTTGTAAGGCGTTCTCTCTATAGATGCAACCAGACTTTGTTGCCCACCTGAAGCTTGTGTGGTACCCCTATGGGTGAGGAGAAGTTGTTCCTGTGTTCTGTCATGACCGTATCCCTTTGTTGTTGTTGCTGGGTGGAGGAACCCTTCATGGGGGTCATGGATGTGGTGACGATATTCCCCTTACTTTGGAAGGGAACTAGACAGATAATGAATTTCCTAGTTTGGGAGATGAGCTTGTTTCCTTTCTTGGGAGTGACTAGAGAGGTGGCGGTAGGTGGGGCTACATCCGTTATCCTGTATAATGAATTACACAAAGAAATAATGACAGCAAGAGGCCTTGACTCATACATAGTATGTCACCTCCACAAGTATGGCTGACCTAATAGTACATCACAAACATGCAGAAGTGTAACATCACACAATACCTCATTTGTGAAGGACTTGATGCTATAGGGAAGGTGAAACTGCTAGTGAAATTTGAGATCTCGTCCTTCACGAAGCCACCTGATACTGTACAGTTGTGGGTGTGGCATAGTCGGTAGGCCCAACCGCTTCATGACCTCTGCTGAAATGAGGTTCTTTTGGTTGCCACTATCGATAATGAATTACAGCGATGAACTCTTCACCCACATCTATGAGTGGAAAAGATGTTTCCCCTCCTCTAGATCTTTAGGTTCATTCTTTTGTATCTTAGTGGTGGCAACAGTGACACTGGGCTCCACTTCAATGATCTGCTTCCCTTTTCCATTCCCCTTGTTGAGTTCTGATTCAGAGTCAAAACATACATCTGATTCTGAAGCCTTTAACTCAGCCACCAATGACTGCTTGGTCCAACACTCACTTGTGTTATGAGTGGGACTCTTGTGTAACTCACATCACTTTCCTATGTCCTTCTTTGACTTCATGGTGTTGTTCTTTTCGTGCAGCTTCGACGGGTTGTCTTCAATCACCCCACCTTGGCTTTGTCCTTTGGTATTCAGATTTGTAGATCCAAAGTCTCGCTTCTTCTGTTTGAAATTTTGCTCAATTTTGACAGTGTATCGGTACGATGTGTCGAGCGAGGAGATGTTCAAGAACTCCATCTCTTCCTAGATGTATCTGTGTAGGCAGCCGCGGTATTTGAGTACCAAATGCAGCTCAAAGTCCTTGATATCCAACTGTGTGCGAAGGGTATGAAAAATGTTTGTGAACTCTGTCACATCTTGGTCCCTTCCCTACCACAGTGTAGTCCATTTGATGTATTTGTCCTCATAGATTTTGACAAGGTAGTACTACTCCTTGACAACATCCTAGAATGAATCCAAAGTGGGTGCAGCTGAAAATAGTGAGCCCATGCTTTCATTCTTCTACTCGCAGTAGGTTTCCCATCAGTCCTTGAAGTGGGGGGGTACTTTGAGAAGAGCGAAAACAATATTTTCCCGACTGGAAAAATCATGAACAAAAAAATACCCATCTATCAAATTTAACCATTTATCTACGGTATCTGCATCTATTTAACCCTCAAAAATGGGGATTTCAAAATTAACTTGTACCTTAAATGGTGTGGTGTTTCTAGAGTAGCTGTTGGAAGCCGATGTGTCACCTCTGGGTAGTCGCTAAAGGATCTAAGCAAAGTTGTCCATCATCGTGTTCCTTTGTCGCTCGAGGGCTTCTTCGAGCAAGACTTTGATAGGATCTCCTGCCCACTCGTCTTTCTTCTCATCCGCCATGGGAGGCCATCGAGATTTGCGGGGCTGGTCTTGCAAAGGTTCAACCAGCTCAAGCCCTAACTCCTTATATCCCAACCTTATTAGGGACATGCAAAGAAAAATAGAGAAAAAGTAGACCGCTCCAATACCATTGATCTAGATTTAAACAGGAACGCAAAACAATATAGGGATAACCATATACACAAAGATGTAGTGGAAATAATACTTCATTTCATTAATGTAAGATACTGAAATATGCTTACAAATAGAAATGGAAATAAACCAGCTAGGGCGATGGTAGCTTATCTCTAAGACGAGATGTGCTAGCTACATGCCTCTGAACTATGTTACAATGAGGCTCGAAGGCCAATTTATTGTTTAGAAACAATGGAAAACCCTTAACATCCCAAAACCTAACCCTTGAATATGAAACGCCAAATTGTGGGCCTCGTTTTGGGTAAGTTGGTACATCAACTTCCCGAGGTTGTAACTTTGGCACCCGATCTCCATTTGACGCGTACAATAGATCGTTAGAAATATCTATCCAAGAAATATAACTTTGGGAAGAGCAACATCGGTCCACGGACCCATGTTTCTCCCAAATTTCCCAAAAAACATCGTTTAGGGCCTCAAAACGGCTCCGAAAGTTCAGGACCCAAAAAACTGCTAAAAATAGTAAATTGTGCTACAATTACGGAAACTGAAAAACTGAAAGAGATTGTTGTGGGGGTCCAAATGGGATAGGTGGGTGGCCACTAATATCCACCTGGATCATTCCTCCCCCCATAGGAAGCAATGGTCCCCATTGCGTTGAGTTCCTCCATCTATTAAACTTGGTCCCTAGTGAGCTATTCTACAATCTCGAATGTGTCTAGTAATGGTGGGAAGCATGGTCGAGGGCAGTACACATTGAACACTCAGTGCAATCGAAGCAATGGGGGAATGCTATGCTTCAAAGCATTGTTTCTTGTAGCCTTGGTACTGGTGTAAGGACCATGTCGGAGTGGTCTGAGTTTCTAATGGGCTCTTGTAAGGCGTTCTTTCTACAGATGCAACCAGACTTTGTTGCCCACCTAAAGCTTGTGTAGTACCCCTATGGGTGAGGAGAAGTTGTTCCTGTTTTTTTCATGACCGTATCCCTTTTTTGATGTTGCTGTGTGGAGGAACCCTCATGGGGGTCATGGATGTGGTGATGAACTTCCCCTTACTTTGAGAGCGAACCAGACAGAAAATGAATTTCCTAGTCTAGGAGATGAGATTTCTACCTTTCTTGGTAGTGACCAAAGAGGTGGAAGTAGGTGGGGCTACCTCTGGTATCCTGTATAATGATTTACACAAAGAAATAATGACAGCACGAGGCCTTCACTCATACACATCATGTCACCTCCACAAGTATGGATGGCCTAATAATACATCATAAACATCCAGAGGTGTAACATCACACAATACCTCATCTATGAAGGGCTTGATGATGTAGGGAAGGCGACACTGTTGATGAACTTTGAGATTTCTTCCTTCATGAAGCCACCCAATACTATATGGTTGTGGGTGTGGTGTAGTCAGTAGGCTCAACCACTTCACAACCTTTTCTAAACTAAGTTTCTCTTAGATGCCACTGTCGACAATGAATTATAGCAGCGAACCCTTCACCCACATCTGTGAGTGGAAAAGATGTCCCCCCTCATCTAGATCTTTGGGCTCATTCTTTTGGATCTTGGCAATGGGAAAAGTGACGTTGGGCTCCACATCTATGATCTACTTCCCTTTGCCATTCCCCTTGTCAGGTTCTGACTTAGGGTTGGAACATGCATATGATTTTGAAGCCTTCCACTCAGCCACTAGCGACTACTTGGTCCAACACTCACTTGTGTTATGAGTGGGACTCTTGTGGAACTCACACCACTTTCCTGTGTCCTTATTCAACTTCGTGTTGTTGTTATTTTCTTCCGGCTTTGACGGTTTGTCTTGGGTCACCCCACCTTGGCTTTTTCCTTTGGTCTTTGAATTTGTGGATCTAAAGTCTTACTTCTTCTGTTTGAACTTTTGCTCGATTTTGACAGCATATCTTTACGTCGCGCCGAACGAGGAGATGTTCAGGAACTCCATCTCTTCCTGGATGTATCTATGTAGGAAGCCACAGTATTTGAGTACCAAATGCATCTCAGAGTCCTTGATACCCAACTGTGTGAGAAGGGTATGAAAAATGTTTGTGAACTCTGGTGCATCTTGGTCCCTTCCCTGTCGCAATGTGGTCCATTTGATGTATTTGTCCTCATAGCTTTTGACAAGGTAGTACTGCTCCTTGACGGCATCCCAGAATGAATCCCAAGTGGGTGTGGCTAAAAAGAGTGAGCCCGTAATTTCATTCTTCTGCTCGCAGTAGGTTTCCCACCAGTGCTTGACGTGGGGGGCTATTTTGAGAAGAGCGAAAAAATCTTTTCCCGACTGGAAAAATCATGAATAGAAAGATACCCATATAGTAGATTTAACCATTTATCTATGAAATTTACATCTATTTGACCCTCAAATATGGGAATTTCAAAATTAACATGTACCTTAAACGGTGTGGTGTTTCCAAAGTAGATGTTGGAAGCGATGCGTTGCCTCTGGATAGACGCTGAAGGATCTGGGCAAAGTTGTCCATCATCACGTTCCTTTGTCACTCGAGGGCTTCTTCGAGCAAGATTTTGATAGGATCTCCTACCCCCTCATCTTTCTTCTCATCTGCCATGGGAGGCCATCAGGATTTGCGGGGTTGGTCATTCAACCAATTCAATCCCTAACTCCTTATATCCCGACCTCATTGGGGACATGCAAAGAAAAACAGTGAAAAAGTAAACTGCTCTGATACCACTGGTCCGGATTTAAACAAGAATGCAACAAAATATAGAGATAACCATATACACAAATATGCAGTGGAAATAATACTTCATTTCATTAATGTAAAATACTAAAATATGCTTACAAGCAGAAATGGAAATAAACCAACTAGAGAGATGGTAGTTTATCTCTGAGAAGAGATGTGGCGGCTACATGCCTCTGAACTGTGTTACAATGAGGTTCGAAGGCCTATTTATTGGTGAGAAACAATGGAAAACCCTTAACATCCCAAAACCTAACCCTAGAAGATGAAACGCCAAATTGTGGGCCCCGTTTTGGGTAAGTTGGTACATCAACTTCCTAGGGTCATGGCACTGGCACCCAATCTTTGTTTGATGCATAAAATAGCTTGTTAGAAAGATCTATCTGAGAACTATAACTTTGAAAAGAGCAATATTAGTCCGTGGACCCGTATTTCTCCTAGATTTCCCAAAAAATGTTGTTTAGGGCCTCAAAATGGCTCCGGAAATTCAGGACCTGAAAAACTACTAAAAATAGTAAATTGTGCTATAATTACGGAAATTGAAAAACTGAAAGAGATAGTTGTGGGGGTCCAAATGGGATAGGTGGGTGGCCACCAAAATCCACCTGGATCATTTCTAAATGAAGCTTGACTGGAAGAATTACGCATTTCTAGAGCCCAGCAGTCTGCCAAAATGAATTATGCCATTTCTAGAGGGAAAGTTGGTTGCCCTCCAAGATTGTGCAATTTCTTGGGGGAGCAGCTCAACCTGTAGCTAGACCAAGTCCGGAGAAACACCCGTGAGGGGAGTGCATCAAGCTTTTATAGATAGGTTGTCTTTTTGCAAGAAAATCACTTAACCTTGTGTACTTGACGAATCAAGACATGCTGTTGTGAAAGATTGTTAGAGAAGCTCCAAAATGAAGTGAAGGAAAAATTTTGGAGAGTGGTTATAGCCACGACAAAACTTCGCCACACACTGGTAGAACTCCAGCTCTCTGAATGGACCTTGTTCATGAGAAACAAGTCTAACGCCTCCAGAAGCATTGTTCAGTTCTTAGTCCATCTTGGTTTCACACTAGCCCAATTGTAAGATGTAGCATCTACCAAGCTCTTTGCCGATTGACACACATTCCAAGCCAATTCAACATAGTTGTTTTGATTAGGGTTGAGGGGTATATTGGTGCACAAGAAATGTAGTTGTCAGAGTCTTAGTTTCATCTCTAGTGTTGCTATACTACCAGGAAGCCTGGACAATACCTCGATGGAGTCATGTAGGAACACAAGCATCACTATGCTACCAGTGAGCCTGGTCAGTACCCCAGTGGAGTTACTTACATCACCTCTCTGTGCAGGAATCCTTTCTATTCTTTTGCCTTATTCACTTTTCATTTTTCCCATAATTGTGCATAGCACTAATTCATTTCAGAGGTGGAAGAGGGATCCCAACTTATTGAGAGCACAAGAGGTTGTTCCTTCAGAGAATTAGTTTATTATATATCTTTGACGTGCTTATTAAGGTTTTCCCCCTCACCTTACTCTACTTAACTGAGCTGACAAGGGTTAACCCAAAAACAACTAACTAGAGTAGGTGACACTAGTTAGCATGCAGACGTGTTTTCACCAAGGTTCACTACGAACAATACGGATTTTACTTCAACATATCATGGACTAAAGGTAACAAGTTCATCATACAGAGGCAGGATGACGGATAACCAAGTAGTGATAGTAGTACAAGACCTCTTGTACTTTACCCAACTTGTCTCAAGAGTCATACATGGTTTCATGCGTAACTAACCTACGAACAACAAGCAAATAACATCAAAGAAAAGTAGAAGAAGAAGAAGCAAATGCAAAACAAAATTAAGCAAACAAGCAAGCAAATGAACAAGAAAAGCAGGTAAGCAAACAAGCATGCAAGCAAAAAACTAAAAGAAAACCGACTCCTATTCCTAAGCTAACAAAACATGGGCCTAATCATGTGAAGTGATATTTCCAATGCAACCACCAGTGCATTGGTTGACCCATTTTAGTGAAGGCTTGGTCTGTGAGCAACCCGTTTCTGTGAACCAGCAAACAAGAAAGATATACAATGAAGACTAACACACTTCATGTTTCAAAGTGTCCATGGGACATAAGTGAGTGCAAGTACATGACATGTGGTCTATGGACTTGTCATGGTGTTGTGCGCCACTGTATGCAGCTTTGAGGCATACGCACACCCTTGACTGTGACATGAAAGCAAGCGAAATAAACAAAGACAGCTTGCGTCATGCACGTGTGCTTGCAATGTAAGATTCCTCCAATGCATGAGTGATGGGATCATGCAATTTGAGTGGAGGTAGCATGATTTGTGTGTGAGATTGATCGTCAATGCATACAAATGAGTGACGAGGAGTCTCGAGTGATTGAACAATTTCCTGATCGGGAGTGAAACCAACCACAGGACAGCGAGGGCCTGATATAACCATCAGCTCGAGTTGAAGTACCTTGACAGTATTGGGTGTTTCGACTTAATCGTCAGATAGATCATCATAAACTGGTGGCTTTGAAAAATCGACTGCGAGAGAATCATGATGATGATCGAATATGGAATTGAATGGATCACGACAACCATGGTAAAAAAAAATCATTGGTTTCATCAGCATTCTCATGATTTGATGAATCAAACAAAGGGGTAGATGAGAAGCAAACAAACCCATCCTTTGTGTTTCCAGAAAAGGCAGATGAAAGATTAAGTGGATTTTCAATGAGTGACTTATCCTCTCCATTGTCGAATGATGGACTAACATGCAGTGTGTCCTACAAGTGATCAACAATGGGCGCATCCGTGGATGAAGATACACATACGAAATCATGGATGGCAGGTTCACAAAATATGTCAGGAAAGAATGGAGGAGTTTCAGACGGAAGGGATTCATCCTTCACTGAATGTTGATGCTCAAGATCCCATTCATACTCTTCATGAATGATAGTGCATGTTGGTTGTACAACACCAACTTCGTCAGTGGCTTGTTCCTCATTCACAACAAGTGTAGAGTTTGGAATGGAAGAACATGAGACAATATCATTTGGAGGATTAGATGAGTACGAAGACAGAGGTTTTGGAACAAAATGCATATGACAACTAGATGGACTCACAACCAAATCTGCACAAAAATTAATCGAAGTGATGTTGGGAGAATGTGACAGTTGAACAAATGTGCAAGAATAATCTCCTGCATCGCTCTATAGTGGTGGAGTGGTTTGATGAGGGGATGGTGGACAGTCACTTGTGACAGTGACCATATATGTTTGTGATTGCACAGCTCCATCATTGAAGAATACTGAGCGAGGCCTGATTTCAAACTTCTTCTTGGAATGAGTAGATTTCTTAACGCACTACTCGAATCAGTCCCAAAGATAGAAAAATTTCATCTAGATCTTTGGAGCTTGAAACTGCAAATCACAGAAGTGCTGCAAAAAATCCATAAGTGGTTCATGTGGAGCCTTCCAATGTTGTAACAATTTTTGGTCAAGATGGTCTGGATCAAAATGATAGAAAGTGTCCTCAATTAGATCACATAAGTTCTCAAGTGAGTGCACGCTATTAGTCGGCAGGCTGCACAACCATCGATGTGGAGATTCATGAGGAGTGTATGCAAGTAGCAAACTGGAATGTTCGTCATAACATCCATCTTCCTTATGAAGCATGGAAAGAAATTTGTGTAAGAACTCAGGCCAGGCCACTTCGCCTTCACCATGATATGTGTATGTGGACAAGTGAACGAAAAACTCCCTCGTGATGGTAATAGATTTAGCATTCGAAAAACATCATGGAGGGAGAAGAGTGCAAGACTCCATGATAGATATGCAAAGGTTCAAAACAAGATGAGTGGACACAACTTGTCATCTAGCCCTCCTTCTAGCACTAGAAATGTGGATGGTGTTGGACCCGCAAACATGTCAGTGGATCTCCCCAGTAAGAAGCCCCAATTAGACCTCAAAATGTTTGGTGTAGGATTCCCAGCAGTGGATCGTATGGTAATCCCTTGACCGCGATTTCACACAGAGGCAAGTAAGATAACTTTGTTGGTAGTAAGGGTGTGACATATGTAGTGAGCTAAGGAAGGTGCATGAGAGGTTCCAACACAGGTGGGTTGAGATGAGTGCGCCCCTTCGAAACCTGTGATAGCATAGAGTTAAGAAGAGAACACGCTAACATAGATACATCAAAACATGGAAGGAAAGTTAGCTAGTGATCCAAAGTGATGGTTAAACCAACAACACATTTCAGAAAGATTCATACATACATACGCAGAAATAGCTATACATGCACATGCAAGTAAACAAATACATATATCATTTAGAGTAAACAGATAGCTAAAACATAATACAACATATGCATGAAATGTGTTTGTTCTTATTATATTAAGAAGTGTAAGTTATATTCATATAATACATCCATGTCCAACCACTAGATCCGACAGTGGAACATTACAGCCACAACCACCTACTCCTCCAAAGAGATGTACTAGCTCTCCGCAGTGGAGAAGCCAAGGCTCATTACAATACTGTCCAAGCTCTCTCTAAAATAGTCCTATCATAAGCTTGGTTGACTAAAAGCCTTGACAGTGAGTTATGAGGGACTATTTATAACAAAGGGTGGGGTGACCCTTGACATTCCCCTTTTTGACAGTTCATCTACCCTCATGACTCTTCATCTACTCTATGATTGTTTCATCCAACTATCGACACTTGAAATTACACTTGACAAGATGTTACATTACAATGCACATGTACCCATGTGAGACAAAACGGCTTGAGCAAGCCATGTAAGACATCACTACGACTCGGAAAACCATGGGAAGTCCAACTCTTCAACATCCTCGCGATGATCAACAATAGCATATTAATGCCAAGATCGGTAGTCCATGATGGTGTCCGTGTACTCCAAGGTGACATCTTTCTGGAACCTGACTCTTGCCTTCATAGCCTTGCAGGAGATGTATGATATTATGGAATTGACACTTTGCGAGATTGCACAACTCTATGTTGAGATTCGTCGAATGAGATGTTGTGTATCTCTCCTTTGAACTGATCTCCAAGGATCTCAGTGTCTCATTGGTCACTTGGGGCTTTCTCATCTTCTGGATGCAGTGAAGCTAGTGGGTCGACCCCTTGGTGGTGAGGCATGAGGTCAATCTCCTGGTGCTCCATGTTCATATCCATCTGTTCAAGTGCTTGCTCTATTGCTTGAGCGAAGTCCTACTCCTACAATGGCTCACCCTGTTCAACTAATGCCAGCTATTCTGATGAGTCCACTACACGTACGAGTGTTGTTTCATCCGTCTGCACATGTTGTGCCCCCTATTGTACCAATTTTTGTTGCACTTCCCTCTCCTGTTTTTGCAGATCTTGTTCCTTTCAGAGCTACTCCTTCAACTCATGCAAGTCCTTCTCTTTTTCCTACATTATCTGTTTCTCTCTCTACCTTTGTGCGTTTCACTTGTCTCGTTGTTGCCTCTTTTTCTCTATGGCCAAAGATTCTTTCTCCACAAGTGGATCTTCTTCGAACTTGCATCTTTTCTCTTCCTCCATGTGATCGATAATCTTCCTCTTTCCCTTGTCATGCACTGGTATGTTCACCTCTACTGCTATTGTTGCTTCTGGTGCTCTCTGAAATGCTGCTTCACATTGCTTCGCTAACCATTCCACAGTGAAGTCGACCTGTTCATTGGGTCTAACTGTAGCAATATCTACATGGGTCCTCCTCTGCCTAATGAAATGCCCCATGGATCCAGTTCAATTGTACTCTTATGTAGTGATCTTTAATAAGACAATGCGGGTCATAGAGATTGTAACTTCAGAGGTCGAATGTATTCTTCATTTGCTTTGCTTCGACATCCACATGCTTGAAAATTTAGATCTCATATAACTTGATGAGCAATGGAAGATCAGGCCAAGGTGCCTTCTTCTTCTAGTGCAACCTAGCTGTCAATCCAGTCAAGATTTCATATGCTACTTCCTGCATGACAAACACGTCCAAGGAAAACTTCGATAGAACACAAGGATGCTTCTCTGCACTGTACATGTGTATGAAGGTGCTGGATGGTGAGGTATACCTATCAGTTATGTCTATTAGTGCCTCCATTATCGCCATCTACATGTAGGGTGGATCCTGTTCGAATATCATCTTGTATATCAGGATGACAAAATGATCGAATAGTCATGTGATAACTCCTCTGAAGCTACATTTAGACAACATCTTACAATAAGTATTCACAGCAGTCTCCACTGGCAACCATGCCCACTTCAAGACTGGGAACTCCTGTTGGGCATAGACTGCATCCAAGGTGTAGGTGGACATGTAGATTTCTTCTTGCTTACCTTTGGGCAGTTGTCGAGCCCTCATTAGCTTTTCCTTCAGCTAATGAGCCAACATTCCGGACCAATTACATGGTTTTTCTTCTCTGGCCAGTTGGTCTAGCACAATCACCCAACTTTATGGGAAGGTTTCTGTGCTTTCTTGGCCATACAATTAGCATGCAAGTATGATCAAGTATTGATACGCCTTCCGCAATATATTCGTCCTGTAGATCTGGTTGGGTGTCATCCTGAATCTAGCCGACTCCTTTACCGAGTTCTTCAGAATGTCTATGGAGTTGGAATTGTTGTTGGGTAAGCTGAAGGGAGTCTCGATGATAGTCACAGGCTCCAACATCTGATACATCTCATCATAATCATGTGCCCTAAAGGTTATAATCTTCATCACACTGACACTGTTCAAGGTCATCGTCTCGGATCAGTGTGTGAGACGATCCAGTGTATCATGTCTGCACATTGGAACACAGGGTATCTACATGAAATCCGGTACAATCTGAACTTGCATATGTTCACATATACCTGGCGGTATTCAAGGTCTTCCCCAAATGTGCCTGCAAATGCATCATTGACCTCTTCCCATTTCAACTTGATGTCCTTGTCTAGAATCAACATGGTATCTTCATAGATCGGTAGATTTGCAAACACTCAGTCAACTGCTACTCGAGTTGCACTTTCATTAGTGTCCTTTGATCCTTCTCTCTTAGAGGCCATTGATCCTGAACTGTTAAGAGACGGATGAAAACCTTCTATATCTCGAGACAAAGCGACATGCATGGCAAGAAATCTGTCAGCAAAAACCAAAGAAAATTCGGGAATGACATAACACATACCTAGGGATTGATAGGCAAGGATTGCGCAATTACTTTTGGGAGGCTAGCTGACTGGCTGCCAAACTATGCAAAAGAAATCTGGGCTATCTAGGAGGCATTATTGGCTGCTGGAATTGTGTAATTTAGAATCGAGGCTGACTGTTAGAATTTCACAATGCACAATTTCATCTGGCAATGATTGCAGGCTCAGTGCCTGCATTGCGCAATTTTCTATCCCTCAGGATCGTGTAAAGTAGGCCTAGAGAACAGTTATTGGGAAGAAATGTGCATTTCCTAAGGGGAATACAGAGCCTTCCCTCTCATGATTGTACAATGTTGTCTTGGTGAGGCAGAGTTCGGGCCAAGGCCGCCCACACCCACCCATGGGCAACTGAAATCGAATGAGAAAGTGAATGCATGGTGATATTGTGTGTAAGAAGAATCAAATGATCTTGCATGCAAACAATGAAAGAAAGATTCATAAAAAGGAACAACGTGCATGTGGGTGAAGCGAGTCGCCGAATCGATGACTGTTCGTGCAAAATAGTTTCATGCATGCGACAACAGTGAGATAGTAATGAAAACTAAAACTTTACTAGAACAAGATAGTATGCATGTAAATGACATCAAGCATGCAAAAAATCAAGCAAACATCACTCACAGAAGCGAAAACACAAAAAGTGAAAGAAATGCTGCAAAAGACAAGTTGAGATGACTTACCCATGAATAGCTGAGTTGGATGTGTCGAAAAGTCCTGGATGTCTTGTGGGATGTCAAAGATCCAAGATTGATGTGAATAAATGAGCTCTGAAGAATCGAATAAATAAGTTTGAAGCTCATGACGTGCATTCCAAAAATATAGGAAAAAGTGCACGTAGAGGAAAGATTCTAAAACGTTCTTTGCATGTAACCTCCAGCTACTAAAAATAGCTCCCTAAAATCTATGGATTCTTTTTGCATGTTTCTTTCTCTATTCTAGGAAAAATAAGTGCATGCATGGAAGTCAATTTTCCTTGGTCCCATGTGGAACTGGTTAAACCAACTGCACATGCAAGAGCCTGCTCAACTGCTGGGAAAAAATGTGCATTTCTTGAAGGGAGCTGGGCTGGATTCCCAGGATATTTGGGCAATTTCTGGGTAGAGCAACTGACTACTACCCAGGATTGCATAATTCCTTGGCTGAGCAGCCCTGCTGGGAGGAATTGCACAATTTTTTGCATGAAGCTTGACTAGAAGAATTGCGCAATTCTGGAGCCCAGCAGGCTGCTAGACTGAATTGTGCAATTTTTGGAGGGAAGGCTAGTTGCCCTCTAGAATTGTATAATTTCTTGGGAGAGCTACTTAGTCTGCAACTGGACCAAGTCCATAGAAACACCTGATGAGGGGAATTCATCAAGATTTTATATACAGGTTGTCTTTCTGCAAGAAAATCACTAAAGCTTGTGTACCTAATGAAGCAAGACAAGTTGATGTGAAATATTTGTATGGAGGTTCCAAAACAAAGCTAAGGAAAAATTTTGGAGGGTGGTTGTAGCCACTACAATAGTAGGGATAAGTGGTATTAATTTAGATTCATCAATGATTTTCTTAGAAACAAAGGTTTCAGATTTAGATCTAAAAAGGCTATGTTCAAATGGAAAATCAAATTCAATATCCTTAGTTGTTATAATGTTTTCTGGAAGGGTGTGAGATCTTGTTGAAGGACTATTACTCGCTTGACCTTATTCAAAATTATTTCTTCTAACCAACTTCTCAAGATCATTTACACCCTCTAAGATAATTTTTCCACTTATTTACATAACTTAAACCACTACTAGAGATCAAAAATTCAAAATTTGAACTCAGAAGAGTTGATTGTTCAAATTTGTAGCGTATTAGGCAAACTCATAGTGCATTGACGTGGCTTCCATGCTTTGTATGGTTGCAGCCCCTGTATATAAAAAAGAAGAAAATGGTTATGTTCCAAATGTCCCTATGATGGTTTTAGTCCTACTGGACCATATTCAAAATGCTTGTAGACAACCCTTTAACTTGTACTCCATTTCCATAACGCACTGATCTATTTTCGTAGCGCCTCCAAAACTAAAACACATGAGGACTTTTTTTCAATATGAAATGTTGGGAACACCAAAATGAGTGTTTGAATATTCATAAAACTTCCTTATGACAACAAAAACATTTAACTTCATTATCCCACAATTGTCAAAATTTGTATATGGAAAGTGCAACAAGCCGTTCGATGTGGTTTTGCAACTGTCATAAAATTTTTACCTTTTTTATCTCCTAGACAAAAAGCAAGGTTTCTAAGATGGGTTGAGGTTACCTATTGGAGATCCACTTTAGTACTAGTATCTTAAAGTAATTCCAACTTACCTATCTTTCTCCTCCTTCTAGCTCTTTTGACTTCAGTGAGATTGATTTTCACCAACCCGAGTCTTCTCTTGAGCAACAAGTTTTGTACATATAAACTATTTACTTGCCTATGCAAAGGCAAGTTCCACTTTAGCTTATACTTAGTTTTATCAAGTACTGGTAAAACAACCACTACCTTTTTAAACAAGGCCCATGTTTCCCTATGATATTTCTCTGCAAGTTGATCCACTTGATATTGTATCCCTTCAGGATGTTCCAGTAGCTTCAAAAAATCCTTTTGTTCATCAAAAACAATAGGTTGAACTATCTCCTTTTCCTGCATATGTATGTTAGCAGCAAACCTAGTCCTAGGTTTTTTAGAATGCTCAACTGGCTCCTTTAGCTGCTCAACATTAATAACCATTTTACCTTTGCCTTTGTCAACATGTTCCAATGCTTTGTTTGGTGGTTCTTTCTTTTGGGTTGGATAGTCTCTTGAGAGGCTTTAATCCTAAGATTCCTATTCTCTTGCTACAAGTAAGCTATTGGCACATGGGCCTTGGCTAACTGATCTTGAAACTCCCCAATTTTCTGGTCCTACTCATCAATTTTCACTTCTCTTTATGTGCTCTCTAATTCCATGACTTGAATTGGTGATGATGGAGGAGCTACAGGTAATCTCTTGGTTTCATCCCTAGTTCTTGGCACCCTTACCACCCTTTCTACCTCAGGGGATGTCACCTTCTCTACCTTAGGGGAAAATTGTAGCTTCTTAGCAATTTTCTTACCAACCAATTTGCTTTTATTCAGAGGTTTCTTGCTTGAGCTTGTTGCTACAGGTGAATATTCTTTAATCACAGTTTAGGGAGTGTCTTTCTTAGTCCTTTGATTGTTTGAAGATTGGGATTCCCATCCCGAAGAAACCAATAATTCCTACCATAAATTCTCTTTCTTCTCAAGCTCCTTCATTACTAGTAATTTTTTTAATGAGAAATGGAACAAACTCGCCTCAACTTGACTTCCTTTAGTTTTAACCTTGTCATCCATTTTATATAAACTCCTAAATAGATAATAGGGAAAGTTTAAAGGTTTATTTCTAGTAAAATACATTAGGAGCCTAATGTGATAGTGATACATCATGCTGAATCTCCCCTCACATGTGAAGTACCTTTGGATGATCTCCAACAATTTTCCATGATGATCCTGTAAATAGCTCCTTGGAACAAATGAACCATACCCTTTCTTATGTTTTTTCTTGAGGAAGTATTTCAAATAAACCAAATCAAAATCCATCCCTTTAAACCATTCCTCTCCACTCAAAGGTATCTTAGTGGCCTCATTTATTGATTGAGCTAAGATAGGGAAAGGCATGCTTCCCACTTTTGCTTGTACACCATCAAAACCCCTAGTAAATTCATTCGTCAATTGCAAATGATATCCCTGAGTTCTCTCACAAAATCTCTTGCAAACTCTTTTATTCAAAAGCCATCCAAATGTCTAGCTTTGCATCAATGGTTTTGATGTCCTATGGTTCAAAATGCACAATGGCCCCCCCTTCGTGTTTTTTGTCTTCTAGTGTTGTCACGGATTCACTTTTTCAATAACGAATAGTTTGCATTTATGAACAAATTTCTTGAGCAACAATAAAGGTGTTATGGATTTTAAAACTTATGACAAGATCTTTAAAACAAAAACCAAACATTTTAGCAAAAATCACAACCCCAAACTTCTTCGAGAAAACCCTATGAGACCTAGAAATTCGTTTTTGTTGGAAAAATAGCAAATTAGGGACAATCGCAGTGCACAAACTAGAAGCGCAACGCTAAAACATTCGACCTATAAACACCTTTGGGCATAAATTTTTAAGGGAAAAGGCTTTTTTAGAGTCTCTAAACTAAGGTAACTATTTTCATGTAGAGGATATTTTAGTGAAAAGATATATTGGCAACAAGAAAGAAGGAAAATATTTCATTGTGTGGATTCGCAGTCAGTTGGAATGAAAGTGCAGCATTGAGAAAGAAAAAACGCAATGAAATGTAGAAAATCAACGACAACAATTTTGTTCCTTTTTCAATCTCTAGATGGTTTGCGTTGGCCTTTAAATGAAATCTTAGAGTTCTACCATGACTAAAAACAAAAAGGAAACTAATTTTTCACCTGTGAGAGGATTTGGATCGTTGAGCTATGAGAAAATGAACCCAGTGTGAATTTGCAACATTGTTGCCTCTCTTTCGCAACGAAAGAACTGAACTGCGTTAGCTTTCTAATGTTGATAAGGAGAAGCTTAGTGCTAAGACATAACAATGCAAGTTCAAATGATCAGTCTGAATGGCTTGGAGTGAAGGTGGTCATGCAAATTATGATTTAGGGGGAAGCATCATGAATGCACAGTGTTTTTCCTGGATTCGCAACTCATTGGAAATTTAAAACATTATCCTCTAACCATTATCCTTTGCTAAGATCATATGTTTTCATTTTGAAATTACATCCAAACCGTTGTAAGGACACCTCCAAAACCTTGGTCATGATCAATGCATAATTTCTTTGATGAAGACATTATTACCAAACTAAGGTGGCCTACTAACTCTGACTTAGGATGAGACTAAACCACTCACACTAACTAAATACTTATGAGATGAATTTTGTACATTTTTACAAGTGACCAAACACCTTTCATGATTTCCTTTTGTAAAGAGAAACATAATTTTGGACATTGGTATCTTAATAAAAATGACAACCCTTACAGAATTACCTAATTCTAGACCTAGACATTTTAAACAACAACACTCAGTTGATTCATGACTAATATTCACAATTTTCACCTTAGAGAAATTGCAATACTAACAATACTCATATTACTAGACATATGACACTAATAGAGGGGTAAGTACTTGATTCTCTTCACATTTTGTAAACAAAAAACCTGTGCACGTTTTCTAGAATTCCTCCACAGAACATCCTATACCAGAACCCTCAAAACAAAATAAATTGAAGTGTGAAGTTTTTCTCTTGTGAAGTTCAGCACTATAATAGGAAGATTAACTTTTATTGAGATTGGAATTGAATTTTTCCTCCCACTAACCAACCAAGAACATTTATCCTTTTGTTCTTGTTCAAAAACCCTAATTTGATATGAAACTTATAATTAGTAGTAGAATTCTCTTGCAAAAACTTTTAGAAGCTAAAATAGGAAGTCATAAGGGGTGGTTTTAATATGAGAGAGCCCACATACTCCTTTAGGATCCACCAACACCCTCCCATCACACAAATATTTGCAAACCACTAGTGGTTGGAATTCTTTGAGAAATTCAAAGGGTTTAATGATGAAATTACACATGAGTTTTCAGTAGGCCTTTAGCCTTAAGGAGAAGATAGTGATACCACCATTTTGAGGTGACTAATTATCCATCTAAATGAATAAGTTTTTATCAAAGTGACCACATTACCCGTGGGAGTGCTGTGGACTAAGGAGGAAAGAAATCAGGCTATTATAGCCATGAAAAATTTCTTCCTCCCTGAGGAGCATCCTATTGAAGACAAGAATGGGGTCAATATGGAGAGCCTACCATACCCCTGGGATGAAGTAACCTATCACATTCTAAAATATATTTCTTGTGAGGTAAGGATCAGCATTTTATATGGACTTTCCTATTTCAAGCATATTGAACATCCCGTATTTCCTTTTCTAGTCTATGATAGAAATGAGCCAGAGGATTAGGGGAGGAAAACCTTAGTACATAACCCATCATGGGCTTATCAGAATAATTACCATGGATGCCATAAAACATGTTCAACACCTTGTGGAATGGATAGATTTTGTGGACATGGATAGGGAATATTTTCTTGAAACACGAGGAAAAATATTATTGGAACTTGAAGAGAGAGTCAAGGATGGCTATGAAAAGGAAGAAGAGGAAGAAGAAGAGGGTGGGAAAGAGAACAAGAGGCTAAAAAAAAGGAAAAAGTGCTAGAGGAGAAATCATAAGAGAATATAAAAGGAGAAGGAAAAGGAGAATAGGGAGCCTCAAAGATCATTGAATAAATTAGCTCCAAACCTCAGAAAAAGGAAAGAGAAACAAGCTAGTGTTTCAGATGGAAATACTAAGAAAGAGGTCGTTGCCACTCTGACAGCCTTAGGCACACTATTCAATCCTAAAGCAGGAAACCAAGACAATTCCCTATATATTTCAGGATGAGGAAGAGCACTAGGATTAAACAAGGGAAGCCTCAATCTTCCTCAACAAACCACATCACAATTGAGGGGTTAATTAATCACCGAGAGGAGGAATTGGAGGAAAATAAGAATAAAAATGAATAAATAAACTCCATATAAACCAAAGGAAAGAAAACCCAAGATTCTTAAAAGAATACAATCACTAGGGGAGCCATGTCCAAACAACTACAAGAAGCATTTTCCTCTAGGAAGGAAAAGAGATGCTACAGGAAGGCAAAGAAGTGTTGCAGGAAAACAAGGCAGTGCCATAGGAAAGTCTTGAGTAGTTACAAAAGAAGGTATAGGGGCATAATATATGAAATAACTTGATCCCTAACTAGACCTTTTATCTTATTACAAATTCTATGAATAAGGAAAGATAATATATGTCAAGTTTGAAGTCCCAATCCTCCTTGAGATAGAAAAAGAAAGGGGCAAAACACATCAGTGGATTAAAAATTCCAGGTCTAAATGAGTTGAGGATGTGGGCCCGATGGAATAAAATATAAATAAAATGGGTGAGGAGATGGCTAACTTGAGATTCAAAGAGGAAAACATGAGAGAGAAGTCACAAATGGAAAACAAGAGGTTAAGGGACCAGCTATAGGAAAAAGACAAGCATCTTGCCACCATGGAAAGTTTGGCTATAGAGGCCATTCATTCTAGGAACCCATAAAAACCCTATGCAATATTCCTCAAGGATTAATGGTTTCAATTTCATATCAAGACCCTAGCACAATATGGTTCACTTCCTTTTCAGGACTATAGGAAATTCATTGATTTTTATCAAAGTTCTAGTATTGAATACATAGCTAGAATAGTTGAGTTCTACATGCATAAACCGATTCTAAATAATATGAACTTTTCGGATCCCAACTCGAGGTTAGGAATGGCACTAGCCTCTTGGCTTACTCATGAGGAAGTTAGGGCTAAGGACAGGGAAACAAATCAGCCTTTATACATCAGAGTAGAAATGAAAAGTCCTTGTGTTGTCATCAACAACTATAAAATAATCTCTAAGGATCCTAAATTAGCACCCCACTACATGGAGAAATAAGAATAAGAAATACTTAACTTTGAGGATATTTTCAAGCTGCTAGGAAACGAGAGTTTATAGGTCTTCCAAAGGAGATGGCATGCTCTACCACATGGTATAAAATTCAGAGAGTACCATTCCCCAGAGATATTAAGGAATTCCTTGGAAAGGATACACCTGTACAAAATAATAGTTCAAAGGCTACATATCAGATGGATTTGGCTCAAACTCATCCCTCCTTTGTTATTGGAGTTGTAGGAGAGGAGAGATCAAAAAGAAAAGTAGTGAGAATGGGCAGAGGTAAAATTAAATGCAAGTTTCCACCCCAAGGAGGGAACTCCATCAAAGGTACCTTGGGATGTTAGGGAGGCCACTAGGGCCATTAATAAGATCCAAAAAAGTGACAGATTTTTGCATCGGGTGAGCAACATTTTCAGTATGGGGTGATGATGGGCCTCCTAATTGGTACACAACAATGTCCATATGGCCATATTTTAGCATATGTTTACCTCTCTCTTTGCATTTGATGACAAAATTTGAGCTACAATGTGTTCATTAGGTACAGAAAAGAATATTATCATATCATGTATCCTAACATCGTTGAATGTGCAAGAAAAAGAGAATTTAATGTGCAAGGATATGTTGGAAACCAGTTGGAGGAGATGTACAAGGATTGTTCCATGCATTTACTCACCTAAAACTTGAATTTCTCCCTATATTTTCTCACCTAGAACTCGGGGATCTATTAAACAGTTGATGCACTCTGTTAAAGTCGGTCTGTTCAGCCCTCCCTTAGAGATCAAAACCTCTTTTGTTACATTTCATTTTAGGTGTCTCATTCAGCTCGATCATCTGCATTCCATTAGGAGCATCGATCTTCTGACAGAAGGGTATTATCTCCATACTTCCCTCATGTCATGTACCTGTTGGTTCGTGTCTGATCATCAAAGTTCATCAAAGTCAATTTTATAGTCATTATGGATGGTCTTTTGGTCAGCCAAGAGTTGTTTCAATCATTAGGTCTATGGTTTCACAAATTTTGTCTTCAAAGTGTCCAATAATGTTAGCAGGCACATGAGGATGTTCCTAATAAGTTTTCATTCCAAAATTTTCATTATCAATAATGCTTGAGAATGATCCTTCTTCAAAACTCTGTTTTGAAGAAGAAATCGTTAAATTTATTGTTTGTAATAAATATGTAATTTGTAAAGTTTTTTAGTCATGGAGTATTTGAGGCATAGCCCTGGTCATCCTTTGCCGAAATCCAATGCCAACCATCCCTGCAAAAATTGGCAAAAGTTTCATCATTCAAGTTAAAAAAGTCAAAATGGAAACAAAATCATAGTTTGTATTAAAAGTGAAAGTGCCAAATTTCTACAAACATTACAAAGTGGGTTATTGAAATTAAAAATCAAAGTCATTGGGCATATAAGATATTTGTGGTATTTGAATAATCCATTGGTATGCCAAAGAAATCAAAGTAATTGTGGAGGAATGAAATCGGAGTTTTGAAGAACCGACTGTGGGTGAAATTCAGTCTCGGTGCATAGGATACAGGTCATGGCGCATTGGCAGGCCGTAGCGCATAGAGACGCACATCACCATGTAAGTTACAACGTGCGTGGCGCACTGGGTTGTGTGCACGGCACATAGAGCCAACGAGCCAATTTTGTCATTTCCTTCAAATAATTTCAAATATTTCACTCCCATTTGCTCCGAGTAAGTCCGACTGATCTCGCAATTGTTGTTGACTAGTGTTTGGTGTGGTTCGAAGTTTGATTTGGAGAAATTTGAATGTCAAAATTTAAACCATATCCTCTCATGAACAACTGATCTTAGGTTCTGAATTTGAGTATTAAAAATTGATTTTGATGCCGAAATAATCCAACCCCTGTTTCCCTTTCCCATCACTGTAATCATATCATCATTTTCAATCCCCTATTCCCTTATAATCCCAAGTCACTCATTCCCATTTATCCCTATCCCTATCCCTAAACCCTACAATTTCCCATCCCTATCACTTTTCCATATCATTTTCAAAAAAAAAAAATCCCCAAACCCCAAATTCCAAAATACAGTCAAGTGACTATTATTGCATTCGACTATAATTACATATTAAATCCCATTTGACAAAGCTCCACTAGACCCACTGTCCATATTTCCCACAGTCTTTTCCTATTTGGCACACATTTGTCAATTGGAAACAAAGCACCAAATTCTCATTTTCGACAAGTCAAACATTCACTTGGCATAGACTTGTAACACCATGACAGCCACTGAGTCATCATATGAACAAGACAATGATTCTACCACAAAGCTTCATGCACTGAGGAGGCCTCGTAAGGGGGGCAAACATGTCAGAGAAGAGCCCACTTCATTGACTCAATTGCAGACCTGCCCACTTGCCATGGCATGTTTCCAACAACAGTCATGCTTTCAGTATTGTGAGATGATTGTCAGATTCAGCATCATCAGGAGTTGGATCAGTTGTTTGTTTTACATTTACATGATGGTCAGGTAACTCTTGCTGGTGTAAATTTCACCTTGACACCAGAGACCATTTCTCAAGCAACAGGAATACTGAATGTAGGTGAGGAGTAGAACAAAAGGCAGCAGGTAGAAAGAGTACATTATGAACCATACATTAGGCCTAGCTATGTGAGACAGCTCAGTAGGGTGTTCCCATTCCGGTTTTTGAAAGAATCCTATGTGTTGTTGATGAGACTCATTATCAGATACTTCAGTTGTGAGGGCTGCTTCTCATGCCTCTATGCATACCATATCAAATTATTGATGCATTTCATGAGAGTGAAGATGATGAACATTCCATATTTCATGTGTCGAAACATCGAGAGAATGACTACTCTTATACAAAAGAAGACTCGTGAACAGTAGTACAACAACATTTACCACTATGCACTCATCAAGATCATTGTTGTACATTAGCTTGGCTTGCAGGGTATCACATGGGGATACTTCATTTCCCATGAGTTCTTCACAGCTTCAGTAGCTCATCAGGAGGTTTTCCATGATGCGGGTGGACCTTCACATCAGTATGGAGGTCAGGAGGCAGAGACTACTAGTGTGCCGACATATGTCACCTATCAGAGAGGCATGAGAGGATTGTTTGCAACAGCTCGACGAGTACTATCTCCACCTGGGATGGAAGGGGTCTCGTTGCCATCATTAGCAGCATAGGTACAAGTACAGGACAAAGGCAAGAAGCCTATGCAGGATGAGGGCCCTTCAGGAGGCCAAGACACTGATTTCATACTCATTGATGATGATGTGAGCTCTCCAAGCTCAAAGCTAAGGGAGATTATTCAGGAGCAGAAGGTCGAGATAGATGCATTGACCGACAAGTTGCAGAGATCTCAATGGGTCATAAACTATTTGGAGCAGTGAAACAAATAATTGGAGGATCAACATACAGTCATGGAGTTACAAAACATTCGGAAGAACTACCAAGCTGCCCAAATACGGAGGGTGGAGTTCACTTCGCTTGAGCAACAGATCAACACCGATCGGGAATCTTGGCTTGAGAGGATCAAAATTCATCTTGATAAGCTGTTGGTGAAGGTAAACAAGGACAAGGACATGCTCAGGCACATGAAAAATCATTATTGGGCACGAACTCATGTTTGCAAAGCGAGGATCAAAATCCTGAAGGCAAGACTAAGGAGGGCAATAAAATGACGCAAAAGGCATGATAGGCTCTGAATCTTGGTTGAAGCTTCTTTGGCTGAGCATGATACTCAATGATGGACCTTCAGTCCAAGTTTCAGCAAATTTGAAGAAACTTTTGTCAATTCTGATTTTTTTTGGCTTCAAAACAGATTTTCCTGCCCAACACGTAGCGCCACTTGGCGTGCGCTTATAATTGGAAGATCCTCTGGAGGAAAACTTTGCATTTCTGGATTTTTTATGAAAATTTATGCATGCTCATGAATTACCTAAGGATTTCATCAATTTTTGGGTTGCCTAAAGGGTCAAAAACACACAAAAAAAGACCTTTCTGCCACCTTTTGCACCCACAGGAAGCAGTGTTGGGAGATTGGATTTTTGGAGCGGTAACTAGACACCAAATCCAGCAATTCCACTTGGTTTGGAAAGCAGACGGGCAGGGCTTTCTAACGAGCTATCATGAGTTCAATTTGGACTTCAGGAAGGCCCTCAAAATCAGCCTAAAAGTTGTGCTACACATACAGATTTCAGGCGCAGCGCATAGGGAAATTTGGCCTATTTTTCACTCAGCAGCTCAGAATTTCACCTAGTTTTGACTAGTTTCACCTTTTCATGTAACTCTTGATTTATCTTGACGTAAATTCATGACTTTGATGTAATTGTGACACGTTGTTACTCATCCATGTAGATTCATTCACTAAAAAGTGAAAAGATAGTGAATGAATTAGTTTCCTTTCATATAGAGGCAAGTTGTTTCATTGCCTATTTTTTAGTTCCTTGTTTAGATATGGTTGAAACAGCTCCTAGAATGATGAGCTCAACCCCTAGAGGCATGGGAAGGAGTTAGGCTTGTCTATATCATGTAATTTCTAAGTCATTTTCAGGGTTGGACACTTGGGATTGCTTGGCACTCCCTTGTACATTTGATTTCTGCATTTTTGGCAAAGGAAAGACCAGGGTTTGCAGCACTTTTTGGGATCCTTGTGGCTCTGTGTTTTGATGGTGTTTTTATCTATGTAATTTGTAAGTTCACTGATATTTATGTGTACCATTTCCTTTCTCTTTTGCTTCTGAAATTAAACAAATGAGTGGCAAAGGTAGAATTCATTAGCTTGCTATGCTCTACCTTTCAGTTTTGTTTAATTCTCAATGTTTTCTTCAGTTTGAAGAGGATTCTTGATACCCTCTTGCCCTCTTCAGCTTCTCACCAGTCTAAACCCTCCATCTTTACAATCAAAGAATCAAAATGATTGCCTTTCTTGCCCTAATCAGAACTCTGCAAAACTGGCCTTCGTCCCTGGACCCTAATTTGCCTTTCCCTTGATTCCAACAAAACCCCCAAAAACAAAATCAAAACAAATCCTTGTACTTCATACCTAGCCTAAAATTAGATTTTTTTAGTTCAGTCATCTCAAGCCCCATCGATTATCTTTTGCTGAGATTGACCCGAATAGAGCCCTCTCCTATCCTCGTAGGGCTAGCTACGAGGCTGAGTGTGGTTTGATGTTGGTCCTGGACCCTACCTTTTCAGCCTGAGCTAAATCTAGGCACTAACACACTCAAGGTCTGCAAGGATCTCAAGGAACTACATCCACCTTTATAGGGATTTTAGAGGGAAGAAACCCTCCTTCCAAGGAGCTTACACCCTCAACCATATTTGTATAAATAAATAAGCCCAAGAGTTGAATAATATTCAAACTTTTAGATAAAGATAGAGGGTGCTAGAGCTAGGAGCTTGTACTTTTCATTTTCAATTCTCTCGTCATGTACTTGAGCATTGTTTGATATCAGTGAAAAGAATTATTCCATATTCAATCTGAGTGTGATTTAGAGGGTTGAGTTCCCTTGGGTTAGGGCCCAACCCAAGCACTCTTATCTCTCTCCTTTGTATATTTTTATTATTTATTTTGTTTCATTTACTTATTTTAGTAGTATTTTCATCTTTTCTAGCAAGATTTGTTTATGAGAAAAGTTTATTTTGGAGGTTTGTCAATCATCTTTCTCGTGGGAAGTTTTGGTGTAGATTTTGTGTTAGAGGCCATTGTTTGCATTTATCCTTGTGCAAGATGAGGTCCTGAGGAGCACTAAGCTTGGAAGGGACCTCATACACCCTTTTTCTACCTTGTATTTCCATTCCTCACCTTCAAATAAAATTTTAATCGCATTGAGTTCTCTTGGATCTAATCTTATAGAAAAACAGGGTAATCTTGTAACACCTTGTACCGATATTGTAGCATTGCATAGAAACCCTTGAAAGTCAACCAAAATTTCACTTTGAGCTTTATTTTTTCATCGTAGTCCTATAAAATGACTACCAGGATTTGAAACCAAGCTTGAGGAAGATCAAATACCACTTAGGACTTACCTTTCCATCACTACTATTTATTTTTGAAATTAGGGTTAGTAAATAGGTTCATTAATTGAATGGTATAGGGATGGTTCACATGGTTACTTCTTGAAGCATCTAATTAACATTGTCACTAGAGTATGATATCTTTGGAATGTAGCCATTTAGAATTGATTTCATTCTATTTAATTTATGTAGCTAGACTAGGTTTTCTTTCTCCATATTTTGTTTCCTATAATAGGTTAGGGTTTCCATTTCAAGCATTTAATTTCTTGCAATTAGGTTAGAATCTACTTTTTATGCAATGTTTCTGTTCCTAGAATTAGATTAGAATTTCATTTTATGCATTATTTTCATTCCTACAAGTATATTAGAGTTTCCTTTCATGCAAAATTTCCATTCCTACAAGTAGATTAGAATTTCCTTTTATGCAACATTTTCATTCCTCCAAGTAGATTAGATTAGATTTTCATGCAACATTTTCATTCCTGCAAATACACTATAATTTCCTTTTATTCAACATTTTTTCCTTCTTACAAGATACAGATTAAATTTGTAGAATGGTCTATGTGCACCTTGGTTTGATTCACTATTGTAGAGCAGAATAAGTAGAACTTAACTTACTATGCATATAACATTGTCACCTCTTAAGTTTTTACGAGTCCCAGATTGATAAATTAAAGTTGAGAGCCATAGGAATCACAACATTATTATTGAATTACTAGAGCTCATCATCATCTGTGATAATACAAATGCAATCAACATGTCAAAGAATCATGTTTTTCACTCCAAAACAAAGCACATCCCAATAAAGTACCATTTCCTCAAAGAGAAAGTTTCTAATCAGAATGTAATGTTGGAGTATATTCCTACAAAAGACTAGGTAGCTGATATATTCACCAAACCTCTCCCAAGATATCATTTTTTGTACTTAAGGAAAAGATTGGGAGCATTTTATCTTACCTCCCTCAACTAAATCTCCCCAAGGGGGAATAAAGGCAACTAACAAATTCCTCAATATATCAAAAGAAATTTGCCAGGTCCACAAGATCAACATGATAGGGGGAGATTCATTGTAGGGGGATCATATTATTTTCTTTTCCATTAATGTCAAAGTGGGAGAGTACTCAAAGTGGGAGGAGTAAGAGAAGTACACTTTACTTCTATCATTGTGTTTTTCATGTTGCCATCAATGCAAAAAGGGGGAGAATATTGAAAATATGTTGGCATTGATGTGAAAGGAGTGGTTGCAATAAGATTAGTTAAGGAGAGACTTTGAATCCATTTTCTGTTAAAATATTATATCAGATCCACTTGGAAACTACTCATATGGAGAGAGCTTGGAAATATCTTTCCAAAAATATATTGAGGTTTGAAAAAGGCCTCTTGGATCAAAATATATGTCCACTCAACGTTTCAAAGGTAAAAGTCAAGGTTTGGTTAAGGCCAAGGGCCCCTCAACATAGTCATCTTGCATATGTGGCATCCAGGTTGGTGTGTGTTGACAAATAATAAGCTTACGAGGTGTTCCTTTCTTGACACATCATCCTAACAGTTTCCATGTCAGTTATAAGTCAATGGAGGTCCCCTCTTGGGACACGTTACCCTGGCAATATTAATGAGAGACTGTGAATCAAAGTCTTCGGGACAAGGGTAGTGGGAGGATGTGCTTGAACAATGTGGCTTGTATGCAAGAAGTGATTAGCATAGTTAACAATAGTGGGGAGGCCCCACCTAACATCTCACCCCAACGGATTTTTTCCTAGTGGGATTTGGAGAAACTCAATTTTTTTCCCCAAGGTAACAAAGCCAAGAAAATGATAAAATTCATGTCTAGTGCAACACACATTCCCATCTATCATTCAAATGAAAAAATACTAAAATCCAAGGCTCGTGACCCCCTCACCTTCGTACCCATAACAACACATGGACCAATCAAAGTAAGACACTTGGTGTAATTTTATTAGCTGATAGAGTGACAAGGAACCACAGTGGCTAGATGATGTCAGCATGACATGGACCAATGAGGATGATACATGTGACATGCAGATTTAGAACTTTTGGGTGGCCAAGTGGGAAAAAAATGGATGACAAATGGCACCTTTCAGCTAGTGACATGTGTAAGAGGTGTACATGTGGCATCATCGTGGCATACACATCATCAAAAAAAATTTACTCATTAGTTAGTGTGTGTGGTGTGTGGCCCCATAGGGACACACCCCCTGGTCCCCAGAAGTTCAAGCATCCTAGTGATTTCTAAACGAGATGTGAGTTTAATAACCAGGATGATGAGGCATTAGGACATGGTGGAAAATGTTTCACTTAGTTCATTTGGACACGTGTAGTCCCAACAATAAACGTAATCCTAGACATTTCCCCCTAGTGGGATCCAAAGGCGCTCCATTGAGTTTCTCCTCAGAAATAAAATTTGAGGGCTGTTGGATACCTATACCAATAGGTTTCATATTTCATGATTGGCAAATTCAAATGCCAAATATGCTCTGCTTTGCTGGTACAAAGATCCCATATTTTCAAGAAAAGGCAAGGTGTGTACATGCCTTCATATCTATCAAATTTTGATGGATGGTCCAACAGTCTAATCTGGATCATGCCATGTTTCAATTTTTTGTTGTAGAATAGAGAAAGAAATCTGTCCAAACTGTTTAATCTTGGCAGATCAGTAGTTAGGCAGAGAAGCTAAGGTTCCCAACTGCTTAATCTGGGCCTTGGAAGAAATAAGGTTAGTGTTAGATAGGAAATCAAAGGAAAAAGCCAATGGAAAAGAAAAGGCACATAAAGGGTCTGCAAGTCCAAGTGCACCCTCCAAGAAGAAACAAAAAATGCCAGGCAAAATAGTTGGGTAGGTAGATGGGGTTGCAGAAGTGGTTTTCCTTCCAAGCTGCATTTTGCTGATCAAATACAAGGAAAACAACATAAGGGAGCATGTCTAACTTCCCTTTTCCCTTTATTTATCACTCATTACTAACATCCCTTCACCAGTTGTGATTATGAAAGAATTCAAGGTTTTATGTTGGTCGTTATTGCCTTTAGAAGCCACATTTCTTGTGCAAAGTTCTTTTCATTTTGATCTACTCCTTAAACTAAGTTGTTTTCAAGTAAACTTAGTAATATCACTCCTCATTCACCCTCTCCCTCCATATTAACCTCTAACTTTTATTATCTAGCTCCCTAAGTTACCCTTTCCCTACTATTATAACACCAAGGTGTATAAATCCTAAGCATTCTATAAATAACCCCCCCCTTGGCATTATAGCCATATGTTTCACCACTAGGGAATCAAATTGACATTTGGTCAGTTGGAGAACCCAGCCCTAACCTCTTGTCTCCCCCAGAACTCATGTGCCCATTCAACCCTTCATTTTGCCCTAAAAACCTTGGAAAAACCCTTTTGCACCCTTTTACCCACTCAAAATGACAAAAGCACCTTGAAAACCCACTTTCTCACTTTATCCTAAGTCTAAGGCCTTTGTGAGCTTTATATGCGGAAAAACCCATTTATCCAAAGTTCCGAGGCATATGCGACTTTGCAAATGAAATTACATCAAAAACCCTTTTTTTAAAGTTTCAGGATTTTATCGACCATTGTAAAAATACATTACAAACCATTGAAATTCGTTAAAATTTCCTAAGGGTCCTGCCGGGCGCAAATACCATGGAAAATATTATTTTAATCCTCGCCCGATGCCGTATCACCTGTGCAAGTTAATGGCCCGTCGACCATCCGATCAACCTCTTCCCATCCGACAGTTGACGCTGATATTGGACCGCCCCCGACGTCCGACAGATATCGTCCAATATCTGTCAGAGGCTGACGTCAGGCCTGGTCCACGCGTCGCCTCCAAATTATATCGGAGCCCCCTCTGACAGATTCCTTTCCGTATAAGAACCGGTCTGATATTTCGCCACCTGTCTGCCAGCGTCAGTGCCGCCTAACTGCCTGCGTCATCGCCACGACCGCGCGCCCCGTCCACCATTGCTCCACCCGTATGCCACCTCACTACCCCTGTGGACTAGTCATAGGCCGCCACGTCACCTGATGATGTCATGCTGACATCATCTGACCCTGACCCACCCTGTGATGTCATGCTGATGTCATCCAAAAAAGGCGCAAAAGACCCAAAAAAGCCATATTTTGTCAAAATTTGTGTTCTTTTCGCACTTTTGCAAAAAACTATTCTTGCACCCTCTGCATGAAATTTTACGACCAATTGCACCAGCTTGTTCAAAATCAACCAGAGGACCTTTAGCGCGCCTACCCACCTACATTGGTGACCCAGCCCATCGATTCACCAGGTATTTCTCCCTGCAAGTTCTCTCTGACCCTGGTTTTTGTTTGTAATAGCAAAAAACTCACTTATAGCACTATAAACGCATAATTCACCGGAGAATTCCCTGCACCAGGTTCCCACATGAAATTCTAGCGGTCGAAATTCATTAGCCAAGCCTATTCTAACACAACTTTCATTGAAAACCTGCATTTTTTGTTCGCGCAGTTGTGAACTGAAACCCAAAACCTACATTCAATTGTTGAGGAAGGTCTGCTAAAAGACATAAATCTGCCTTCCCAAGTGACCGAAACAGTATTTCAAATGCTGTAAACTCACCCTGTTACCCTTCATTTCTCAATTACCTCTTCACTCAGACATCGTTCTTTCCTATTTTTCAGTCGAAGAAACAGAAGCCCATATACAAAACAGAATCCAAGCAATCATGGAGACTCCAGTTGCGCCCGTGGCCCTCAATGTTGCCCCGTTGAATGCCCCTCAGAGAGAGCTGGAGTGGCAGGATTTGGCAGACTTGGACTACCAAATCTCAGAGGACTCCTCATCACACAGCAAGTTCCACCTCCACCCACTGAATGAGCTTAAGGCCAAACATGTGGATGGGACAGACATATTAGGAATTTGGGATTCCTTCCTCCCAATTTTCAGGCTCCCTCAGGTCAACCAATTCCCTGACCTGATTCATCTGTGTGATGTCTGCTATGACCCCACTCAAAGAGCTGTGCTTGACCCTACAAGCTCAGTTGTATTCTACATGACCCCTGAGGCCATTAGAGAGATGCTACAGTTCAAGACTCAGAAGAAATTGGTCCCCTTGTCTCTATTGGATTTGACAAACCAAGGAGCTAAGATGATGACAGATGCACAAATCACAAAGCTCAACCAATTGTTTATTAAAAACTCTGACACTGTGCAATACCCTCCGATTTTTGCTAGATACCTCAATCAACTGGGTGTAGATCTCGCAGATATGATCAGTTCCATCTTGGGGTACAAATCAGTTGAATTTATTGATGAAACTGTGCTGGTGATGATGACTATGTTTTCCCCTGGCAAAACTCCAATCTATTATGATTATGCCACATACATATCAGATAAGATGCATGAGCAGTTTTTGAACCTCTCCAGAGAGAAGGTGTTCAGATACACCTCCTACATCTACCACCTGATTCTATATTATGAACATGAGAAGTTCTCCTTCATTGTCAAGAGAACGGATGCACAAGGCAATCCAAGGTCAGTAGTTTACTGGACCTCAGTGTTTCATTGCAGAACCTACTCTCCATACACCTACTATGAATTTATAGACCTCTTCATTCACCCAGACATGTCTTTGTTCCTAAGCTCGCCTCCTCCAAGACTCACTGATGAGATGCAGAGAATCCTACAATTATCCAAAGTGTACAGCATTGGGGATTGGTACTTTTACCAAAACTACACCGTAATCAGAATATATGGATGTGAGTTACCCCCATACAGATTGCCCAAGTATGTGCCCGTGAGACTATTTGCCCTTGAGTACTTCAGGCAATTTGGGAATGCTGATATGGTACACTTCGCAGGCAAGGGCAAGAAGGCACAGCTCAAAGTCAAAAATCAATTGGGCCACCTTGTTCTGAACAAGAGGGAAGGCTGGAAAGAGGCTGATAGAAAGCTAGAAGGCCTTGGCCTGAAGACCAGTTTCCTCTGGAAACCCTATGACCCTAATCACTCCATATCATTCAGAAGGCTCAAATACAAGCTCTCTAGTTATGACCATGTAAGTTTTCCCCACATTGAAAAATATGCCAATGAACCAAAATGGAAAAGGGGCACACTCGAGGAACCGGTCACACAAGAAGAACTGAATGAGAGAGCAAGGAGACATCTTCTGAAATTAGCTGACTTGGAACTTCCTTCACAGGTATTCTCTCTGCCAAGGCCTCAAGCAGGAGCAGCTGCCTCATCCTCTGCAGCACATCAACAGGCAGTCCAAACTACAAACCAAGCTCAGAGCAAAGGAAAGGAGAAGGAGATGGAACAGGAACAGGTACAGCAGGGACAGGTTCAGCCACCCCAACAGGTACAATAGCAAAAGGAGCAGCCAGGGCAAGGGGAACAGACAGCAGAGGCCCCAATGGCCACACAACAACAGGCAACACAATGGCACCTCCCAGGCAAGACTCAAGGATTGACTCTTCTGTCCTCCAAACCCCTCAAAGGGAGGACGTGAACAGAAAAAGAGACAGAGAGACTCCCCTTACTACATCACCAACCCAAGGGGAGAAGAGGCAAAGGCTAAATCCTTTCTCAGAAGAAGAAATGCCAATGGGGCAGACTTCAGGTATAGGCCTGCCCAGCATGGAGGCCTCAGCCAGCTCCTTCCAACAAGAGCAAGATAGGGCAACAGGAGGAGAAGTTAGCTCCTCAGGTCAAAGGAGGGAAGGTGAGAAAAGCATTAAGCAGCAATTTAAGGACATCAAAAGCAGAAATGAACCTTTAAGGCTACAATTATATAATCACCTATTAAAAATGGCTCCCACAAACCAGCAGAGACTCATGTCTGCATATGATGCACATGAGGGAAAGATGATAATGAGCCATTTCACGCCAGCAGTGCGGCAACCACAGTCAGCTGCAGATTATATCAGGACCAACCTGGAGGTCCTGTCCAAGGACATCCACCCAATGGATCAAATAGAATTGCACAAACAAATAGGTGAGATGGTGTATGCCACATTGGCAGACAAAACCCTGGTGAACTATATGCTACAAAATAGCCTGAATAACACCACTGCACAACTTGAACTGGAAAGGGCTTCCTCTCAAGCTAAAGACAATAGGATCAAAGCTCCGGAGGAAATCATAATAGAGCTTGGACATGATCCTAAAGATGTCAAGGTAGTACAAGAGATTCTGAAGCTGAGGGATGCTGATATGGCAGCATTGAGAAAAATGTTGAAGATCCCAGCAACTCTTCATCCTCAAACAGAAGAGATTGCCCAGCTCAGGTAAGATAAGGATGCAGCTGCTATGCTGATGACATTATATAAAGAGCTCATCCACACCCAAGAGAAGCTGCAGGAATCAGAGGCTACCCTGCAGGCAGCATTACAGCAAAAGGAGGCAGGACAAACCTCACAACCTCCTCCAGAAACAACAAATCTTGAGGAAATCCCTCAAACCACTGCCCCTCCCAGCCAGCAGATACAACAGGCAGCACCATCCACCTCAGCACCAACAACAGAGCAGGCTGAAAGCCTTGACGTGCAAAAGCTGAGGAATGAAATTCAAGTCTTGGAGTCTCAGATGTCAGAGCTAAATCAAGCCAAGGACAGTCAGGCAAAAATAAATGAGAAATATGACAAGTCCAAGCAGAATGTGGCTGAAAGAGAAAGGGAGGTAAAGGCTCTTAAGAAAAGAATAACTGAGCTAGAAAAAGAGCTCACATTGGACAAAGTGACAACTGAACTTAAGAGGGTCCTGTGGGCCAATATTGGCCAGTCCATCACAGACCAATGGGAGTACATTCAAGCCATCCATGAGCAAATAACGCTCATTGGAAAAGCACACAGAGAGATCCAACGTGCAAGGGCATCTCTAGGCAATATGCCTGAGATTGCCACTAAAATGATAAATGTGCTGAATTACAGAACAAGCTCCCAGCTCATCAAAATGGGAATTGGAAACAGGACAGAGACCATTTCACTGATCAAAAGGGTCCTGACATTGAGAAACCTGATTCAGACGCTGGAAAGAAGAACCCAGGATATGCAAGCAGATATCAACAAATTCCAGAATAGGTTCATGGCATTGCAAAACAAGGGTCTGCCTAGCCTGCTAGAGCCATCAGGAAAGTTGCTCTCACATGAAAAGTATGCTAAGAGAGTGAACACTTTTGTTGGAAATCAAATTTCAGAGACAGCTAGTACATCAGCACAAACAGGACCAGCAACAGGACAAACCCTCTTCAACAGGGTGGAAAGTTTATTTTTTATTATGAATGAAATCACACATTTGTTTGATGAGCCTCCCCATTTTTACAAGTACACAGAGGCAAATGAGACCATGGGGTCAATTTTGAGGCATAAATTGCCTACACAGGATGTATGGGATAATTTGATACAATTACTGTTAAATCAAAGTCAGTAATTATGTTATTATTTTTTGAAAATATTCAAAGTTTTCATACACAGGAAGATAAAGACACATCAGCAAGTATGCAGAAAGAGGCTGAGCCAACTCAGCACAAGTATTCGGCCACCACAGCAGCACTAGCAGTCACAGGTGACAGGGTCGAGAAGCTACAAGAGGACAGAGCTGCATAGACACGTCAATCAGCAGTTATAACAAAGCGCTCAACCGACTCTGTGAGCTCCAAAGGTAAAAGTGTTCTGACAGGAGTTAAGAGCCTTTAATGTTTCATTAAAGATTGTAATAACTTTCTATCTGTAATTTCTGTACGAGTTAATGAAGATATTTTCCCTCTCAGATGACTCAATGCCTGAGATATTTTGTATGAGACTGCTATATATTCCCCCTCGCATTTGTTAGCAGGGGTTGGACATTGGATGTAATAGATTGCTCATATCTATTCTTCTCTTCTTTTACTGTAATTCTTCAGAGAAGTAATACAAAGGATGATGGAATTTCCAAAGATCTGTGTTGTTTGATGTTCTGCTAGTGTCTAGCTGAAAGTTGCAGGATTCCTGCGTATCTCATGACACAATAAGTTTTCTCTTGTAACTCTTTGTTATGTATTTGTCATCTTTCATATCTCTTTCATGTTGCCTATGTTTAAACAGTTAATAGCAGGGAAAAAGAATAGTTTCAGGATTTAATCACAGATTACCCTGAACTCAATCTAAGCTATTTTAAATGTCTGTTCTTCAGTTATAGTAATGAAAGCGTAATTCTTAATTGCTACCCTTTCACACTATATCATCATAGTGGTTATTATTTCAGGAATTCAAGTTTGCTCCTGAGGGATACATCCCTTTCTCACATCCCAGCTTAGTGAAAAATTCTTAATTGCTTTTCACTGGCTGTTTGCACTCCATTATCAAAATTTAAAGTTTGTTTCATGAAGTATCCAAACGGCCCTGTAACTCCAGCTGCATGAAACTCGGGATTTCAAGAAACCAACAGCCACAGACTCCATTGCCCAATGGACTAATTTTACCTGCAGAACTACACTTTAAAAGTTTTAGAAAGACATCCTCCCAACCAAACATAAACCAAAACCTAAACTTCATAACTAGCCTAAAATTTCCATTAAACAGAGACAAACCTTAAAGAGAGAGCCCTCTCTGATTACAGTTGGGCTTTTTAGTGTATGAATTCGAGCTTAAACAAAGGACTTATGGGCATATTTTATGAATAGGTTGACAACTTTAGTGGCGAGGGCCATATTTTGTGGTTCAACCAAAATTGGAAGAGTGTTAAAATCCTAGCTAAAGCACATGAACCAGTTCGTAGTTTTTTTTAGGAATGAGATATATTTGGAGGTTTTGGCTAAATCTGGTAGTTTGACAAGTTTATAACTATAGATAAAAGTCCAACTAAACCCTGACATTTTATGAAATTGTAATTTTTGGAAGTTTAGCTAAGATTTTATCACATATACATGAGAGAGGAGAATCAAGACTGCATGAACACATTAAGAAGAAATAACAGAACTGATAGATAAGTTAAAAATAAGAATTTATGTATTAAAAAGAGTTGAAGTAAACTAAATATATATATATATATATATATATTAGCCCTAATTCCATATAAGCATAAAGTGAATTTCTAAGATTGTATATACCATTGTTGATGTTGTTTTTTATGTAGGTGTGTATGGTGAATTGATCAGTAATTAGAGATTGTTGAAGGTGATTTTTTTAGTGATCATGGTGTGCAATTGAGGAGAAATTTATTTTTTTTATGAGAAAGAGGCCTTCATGGTTTGAGTTTGAAAATGGAAAGAAATATGAATCAAGGAGGTGAAGCAAGTGGTATCTTGAAAATCAGGGGTTGTAGCTCCTACCAATAGTGGCTAGTAAACAATCAAGGGTTGTATCTCCTACCAATAGTGGCTAGTAAACAATGAGGGGTTGTAGCTCCTACCAATAGTGGCTAGTAAACAATTAGGGGTTGGATCTCCTTTTAGTAGCAGCTGATAAATTAGGGATAGTAGGTCCTTTTAGTGGTAGATGATAAACTCAGGGGTAGTTGCTCCTTTCAATAGTAGTTGATAAATTAGGGAGTGGTAGCTACCGTTTGGTTGGATCCACATAACTTTGTAAGAGAAAGTTGAAGCTTGCCTTTGTGAAAGTAATTGAAGAAAGGATTGAAGAAAGTATGTGCTTATTGTGTTGATTCTTGTTATTCTTATATGAATTGTCACTAAAGCCTTTATTGTTGTTTTAATATTCTTTACTTGTGAAATAAAGTTCTAAAATTTTCACAATATTGATTCACCCCTCCTCTTAGTATTGTCCTAGTTTCTAATAAGAAATTGATGGATGTCTTTCCAAGGTGGATATGAAATGGAGCTCCTTTCCAAGGGTTTTTTCAATTTCTAAGGATTTTTCCATTATGGATTCACTCTATCATGCCTAGGCATAATATGTTCCCACCTTGGATTTGTGGAAGAATACTAGATTAATTATTCTAATGATTCATTAGGAGATCACCTGATTTGGACTGACCTAATTGACATATATGGCACTGTAGAATCCTTCCCCTCTATTGATGTTATGATAAGACTTGAAGTCATGGGAAGAGACAACACAAATCCTTTGGTATATTCAACTCATGTCTAGCCTAATCACCAGGCTAATTATTTAAACAACCATAATCATAAATTGGTGGTAGTCATCCCTCCACCTTATCCTTGCTTTCAAGTCCTGATTAAGGAGGATATAGTTTTGAGTATAGTTAGGGAGATATAATAGCCTTTGAAAATATAGCTTAGACTATGGATCAATTGGTAGTATTAACCTCATTAAAATGGGTTACTCCCCATAGTGGAAGTTTGGCTAAAACATCGACAATAAGCCCTAACATTTCTAATCTTGTCAAAGGCATATCAAACAATTATCAAAATCAAAGGTTTGTTGGTCTATTTCTAATTGGTGAACAAGTGAGTGGTATATCTCACTTTGGTTCCAATGTGCCTTCTCATGGAGACTTGAATTTGGTGGAATAGGGAACCCTTGTAAAGATAGGAAACGTTGTAAGGAGAAAACTAGAGGCATATTCATGTATTGCTCGATGATGTAGTGAAACTCAATGAAATTCCAAAGTTTGAGAATTTGGTGCCTATAGGCAATTTCTGAAATAGAAAAATGGGAGTTGCACTACTGAAATCTTGGATAAAGGAAAATTTTGGTACCTTTCTTGGATATATCCCATGAAGCATGCTCTTGGTTAAAGGTTGGTTAACTTGATCTTGAGAAAAGTATTGTCATTGACATAAAAGGAGTAGTCATTGATGTCAATTAGTGTCAATTTTAGGGGGAGCTTGTTGAATATTGTTGAGTAAGATGACAATTGGTTATCATTGATGTCAAGTAATCATTTCTAATGTGTTTTTTGGTGTTTTCATAGTCTTGTAGTGATTGCATATTGATGTATGTATGGTCTAATAGTATTTGAAGGAATTTTGTTAGTAGGCAAGATGCTCAAAATAATAAGAAAAGTGCTTGGTTGGATATCTCTCTCAAAGACCTTTCCAATGATATATGAAACTTATTGAAACTCCCAAGGATGAAATAAATAAAATAGTTTGAATTTTGGAAGTAAGTTAAGTCATAATGCATCTAGGATATCTAGGAACATCTGAGATATTTAGACATGTAAAAGATGTCTAGGTCATTCTAGGGAAATAGAGTTGGTGCACGAATAATAGAGGCAGACTCCAGACTTATCCAGATATCTGGAAAATCCATGACATATAGAATTGTTAATAAATTTGGGACGTCTAAGTTTATCTACACGGAGAAAGAGATATATGGATATTGATGAATCTAATACTTTTGAGAAAATAAAAAAGAAGCAAGACAAAAAACACCCAAATGTCGTATTCTTGTCCATACATATGAATGATGGCAATGGTAGAGGTGACAGGTGGA